>WHYT01017641.1:146368-165716 GCA_009806455.1 Tetrax tetrax
CTGGGATTGCCACGACCCAGATGCAGGACCTTGCACTTGGCCTGGTTGAACTTCATGAGGTTGGCACGGGCCCACCTCTCCAGCCTGTCCAGGTCCCTCTGGATGGCATCCCTCCCTTCCAGCGTGTTGACGGCACCACACAGCTTGGTGTCATCGGCGAACTTGCTGAGGGTGCACTCTATCCCACTGTCCATGTTGCCAACAAAGATGTTGAACAGGGCCGGGCCCAACACGGACCCCTGAGGGACGCCACTGGTGACCGGCGTTCTGTATGTGAGTACAGAAAATACAATAGGTATATAGAGTATATAGCGATTGTTTCTTTATTAAAAATGACATCTGGGACTGTACTGCATCATAAGTTTCTAAGCAAAACTGGTTAAAAATTGATGTCATAACAAAACCCAGATTTTGGATTTCCACTGCAGGGGACTGAAATTATCATCCTTCAGACTTTTAAGTGAAATTATGTATTTCCTATTCACACACTGCGAATAACATGCACAGCAGCCCACCCCAGATTTGCAACACCTAACTTTCTGGTGCGGAGAAGCCTTGGTGAACTTTCTCAGCATCAGATGAGAAGGCAGAATTTGGCTTGCTGGAGGCTAAGTAGCAGGTTAATTGTGATGCAGAGCTGGAACGATATAAATGAGCATTTTCATCATTTGCAGTCTTACTAATGGAAATGCAATAGATTTGCTGCAGAAATCCAACTCGGAATCAATAGCAATGCAATGAGGCAGCTGGTTCAGGGAGAGCACACGTGATGCCAATCTACTGCAGACAGTACGTGGGCAGAGACTGCTCTGGCTCTCTGTCAGGGAAGGGCAGACATCCGTAGAAGATGCCACGGCAAGTGATGAAAGTCTCCTGAAAGGAAAAAGCCTGCTTCAACTACGATGGGGAGGTGTTAGGAGAAAGACTTTCTCTGAGGGAAGAGAATTATTTTCTTTGAGGAATTCAGATCTGTTTGAACCCAAAGATGTCTTTTTTTGATACAAGGCACTAAGTTAAGCAAAGAGAGGAGTGTTTGTGCTTCAGGCTATATTCAGGCCACGTGAAATCAAGGAAGGACTGAGTCATGCTGCATAGCTTTGGAGTCGGGTAGGCAACTTTAGAGTATCTCCTGCTAAGGGTTTCTACTCTCTTGTTCGCAGGCAGACCATGGAGAGGAGCAGGCACTGCCTTTTTGTGGATTGCTTTATAGTAGGCACACTGGCTACCTTTACTATTTGTGCTGCAGGGACCCCAGTTTCCTGGAGAGTAAGCACTGTGAATCACATCTTGATCTTTCATGTTAAAATGCTATATGAAGTACCAGACTCAGCAGGAGGTATACATTAAACTGAAGAGCCTGAACATGACTGTTGTTTGGCAATTAGAGTTCTTGAAAGCAGCAAGGGAGGATTACCTATGCATTATTTTGGGGCAATGTAATGTCTGCTTATTTAGACACTGTCCTGTCTCATCCTGTCTCTCGTCCCTATCTGCCCCCACCCCATCCCCATTATAGTCCTAGTCACTGAGACAAAAGGAAAGGGTTTAGCTGGGGAAAAATGGGCAGGAACAAATCCAGTGGGACATGGCTGGCCACCACTCAGGGCTGCTCTAAGCTGAACCAGAGGCAACATCCATCCAGCTCTGGACAAGATCGGTGGTATTGCAGCATTGCTTCTTGTATTGCTTTATTATGAAAGCCTAGTTTTAAAATTTATCTTCTCACAGACTATATTCAGTTTTTTCACATATACTTTCACTACCCTCTCCCTCACTTTTTCTTTTTTATGTCTATGCTTCATCCTGGAACTTGCTGGCAGTGCATTCTCATAACTCAGACAGCTTTTTATTTTGGCAATGAATATCGCTTCAGTTTTTGAGATGAAAGGAAATCAATACTGGGTTGGTAGTCATATGGCACTGGGAGTTGTATATGAAGCTATGATCTTAAGCATGATTCGTGACATAGTTCAGTATTTCTATGGAATTCGTGAAAGAGATTTGAATTTTACAATTTTTAACAGTCAATTAATTCATATGATTAGACAGATCAAAAGAGAAAGAAGGAGTATCAAGCTCATTCAAAAGCCTTTCTCTTATGCGAAAAAAAAAGAAAAGGCTCCGAGCTCATAGAAGATGACTTGAATCTTCTAAGGTGGTAACTGGAAGCCAGTGTAAAGCTGCTGGAACTGCATCTCAAGAAGAGAAATTTATGCTTTTCAGTATACTAAATTAATCTGGATAATTGATTTGTTTTTTCCACTTGAACGAAATGGCTTGAATTTTCACTGGCATAAAGGTTCTCAGGTCCGTAGCCCTGTAAGCCTTACCAGAGCATTGGGATGCTCTGGTCCATGACCTACATGACACAGAATATCTTCCTGGCTAAGGTTTCTTCCAGACCCCTACCGGCTGTGGGGTGAAGACTGACAGCAAAACTGTGTCTGCCTTTTTGCTTATTCTTGGTTCTCTTCTAAACAGAACCGGCTATTTTGACTTTGAAAATATGTGTTTGTATTCCAACCACTCATTCATTTACACCTTTCTGTCCTAGATTTAAAAGCTCTTCTGTGCTGTCTATTTTCCCCTCACAAAGGTGCACATACACTGTAATCAGCTCAGCTTTGGATAAGCATTTTTGACAGGACAGGCATGCTGAGCACCATAATTCTCCCCATGGAGGGAATTGTTTTCAGTCCTTGAATTATTTCATCCCCCTTCATGCTTTCTTAGTTTTTAGATAAGTAGAGTTGTAATTTTTATATGATACGTATAGAGAGGCTAGTCCAAAATCCCAATGAAGGACAAAAACTGTTCAATGTCTTGGACACTGTTCAGAAGCCCTCAAGATGCATGAACTAGCACCAGTGTCTGTCCAATATTTTAAACAGTACATAAGTAATGATGTCCAGTCATAGCAGAAGACCCCTGTCTCAGTTATGCAGGGGCCCTCACTGTCGCCCTTCTTGGCCCTCAAGGTCACATACTGCTTCTTACTGGGGTAGAACAACAGTCCTAAGGGTCAGTCAAGGGAAGAAAAGACCAATATGATCCATCCTTGGCAATGTTGTGCGCATTTTAGGAGGAGTTTCAGCTCTCTTTTTACCCAGCTAGATGCCCTAGCAAGGCTTCTTGGGTGAGCAGGAGGTCAGCTCAATGATTTTAACTGTGCAGGCTCCCCTCTTGGCTTGACTTCTATTCATGCTTTCAAAGATTTCTTCCTCTGTGCCCTGCTGACACTTCTCCCATTGGCCCAAGGACCACTGCATCAGTTTGCCCTTCATTCAGTTTATTGTCTTAGCTCCTGCAACATTTGTTTTTTCCTTCCAAAAGCAGAAACAGCCCAAGAGCGTGGATTTGTGGGAGGGAAGGATTTGGTGTTTGTGCGTCACTTCTGTCTACTCAACTTAAAGACACTTTGCCTATGTGATGGATTCTCTAGCGTTTCTGTCCTACAGTAGGTTTGCTGCATGGCTGCAGCCTGATACAGTTGCATGATGCTCAAGCATCCTTTATGATTACATGACGTGGGGATTAAGGAGCATGATCATACCAAGAAAGTCACAAGGGCTAATAATGTCAAGAGAGCTGGGATTTTCAAGACATTTTTATATTTTCAAGATAGTACTTCTTGGGCTGTGGGTACACGCAGCAGGAAGGTTAGCAGTGGGAAGGTAATACTGCCTTAGTAAGGGAAATGAAGTGTATCAGGGTGAAAGAGGCAACTGTAGGGGAATGGAAGAATGATCATTTCACTGTCTAGTTTGCACTGGTCAGGGAACAAAGTAGTGACTGTGTTGTTAGGGTTTTAGGAATTAAAGAGCACAGGATGAGAGGAATGACAAAAAGCTTATTGCTGTGCGGGTACTTTGGCTTGGAGAGGCTTGAGCTTATACTTGCAGGAGAGGAACATCATGAAGTAGCCAGGAAACTGGGAAGAAGTTGCCATGCACAAGAGAGCAGGGGAGGTCTGATCCTTTCTTGACTGGAAGAAAGCAAGAAGAATCTGTTCCCCAATGCCACAGGTACCTGCAGTCTGAGTAGGACTTGCAGGAGGTCCTGAAACAGCTTGTCCCCCTGCTGAGGGGCTGGACTATGAATACAGTCATCCATTCTTTGGCCATGCTGCATTTCTAAAGGAACCTCTGCAGGGCAGATCCTCTTGCTACCCAGTCATGCTGAGTACAGGCTCGTCCCTGACACTGAGATGCTGGGATGTGCCCTTTGCACCCTGCTTTCCCCGGCCTCCGCAACAGCTGGAGCCGCCCTGCTCTTCCTATGCAGCAAATGCTGCAAAGCGTCTCTCTGTCATTGAATTCCCTCCCATTGCTTTGTTCAAAAACCCTCAGTATACTCCAGCCATTGCCTCATGGAGGTTCGTCAGCCCACTCTGCTTTTTGGAGACTTTGATTTAGTGATAGCATTAATAGATTTTGAAGGTTATCAGTAACAATTTTTGCAGACTTCTCCAGCTATGTAATTTTTGAGACATACAGCTGTATATGTATTCTGTTTGTGTGCAAAGAAAGGCTGTGTTTCAGGATCAAAAAGCCAATAAATGCATTAGCCCACAGAGGCTTTTCTTCAAAGTCAGTTAACAGAAAGATGCTTTATAGCTTGGTATCTGGACAGTAAAGCCAACAAATATGCTGGGTTTTGAACATCTGAAGGTTCAAGAACGTGGCTAGCAACCTCTCTGTTGCTTGCTAGCTCCAAGCATTTGAATTCACCATGCTGTAGAGATAATTGGAGATCTCTCAGATAAGTAGCTTTTCAAGCAACCCTCTAATTTTCCTAATTGTTACTAATCGTCTCTTCAGTGTGTGCCATTTCTCCTGCTCCAAATCTGGAGGAAGGATTAAGAAGACATGTTCTGAAAATGTGATTGGGTAACTGCTGCAAGCATAGGAAGCAGGTTTATAGCTGTGAATCAGAGGAAGTCTCAGTTCCCTCAAGCCACTTAGCTGGGCAGAAGCTGGTAGGAGAGGGGGCTGAAGACAAAGAAACATTAAAATATTCTGATGCTTCCTGAACAGGACTGAGATCCAGTGAGCATGGCATGTCAGTATGCTAGCATTCAAGGAAGGATTTGGTATATAAATTGATTTGCCCCTAACAAGTATCTAGAAGCTTCCCCAAGTTGCAGAGTAATATGTGGTTATGGTCTGCTTTTGCTTTTGCAGATCATCTCTAATGTCTTCTCAGGGCTGTTACTGGTACTTTCAGGATGCTAATACACATTGATTGTAACAGGTTGGTATACCAGCACTACTGTCTGATGTTACCTTAAATTTCATTCATATTTTAATTTTCATATATAACTCTGTTTTACAAATGACAAAATGTATAATGCATGACAAAATATTCTTCATAATTAATCCAAAATAATGACTTAGGAGAAACACTGACTTTTTTTTTTTTAATACAATTTGTAAATGTTGATTAAGTCATGTAAATACTGCTCCTGCAGAGGAAGACTTAAAAATGTCAGTCAATAAAGAAAGATCAGACAAATGACTTGACCATGACTTTTGTGTAAAGACAGGTCATATAAGAGAAAATTTGGGATGTTCAGATCTGACAAGTAAACACTGCATGATGTGAGAGTGAGCTGAAAATAGATTATTCAAACTAGACATTAACCACCATTTTTTTAAGAATAAGCCTGTTCAACTGCTGGAATTTACTTTGGAGGTCAGTTGACCTCCACTGCTCAGGAAGAATGCGTGTCCCAACCAGTAATGTCACAAATTGCGCCACAGTAACTTGCTACCCCAAGGTAACTGATTTATATCCCAATCTCATCAAGAGAGAAGCTTTAGCAAATTCAAAGCCTAGTGATTTTAGTTGAATGCAGATTTCTTCGCATTTACCATAATTACTTGAAACAACTTTTTACCTACACGCTGACTCTGGTTCTCACTCAACACTAATGGGCAGTTTAGCTACACTGGCCTTTGTTTTACCTTGTGGTGAGTTCAGGATTGAAAATGCTCTCTACCTTTCCAGTTGTAGCTCAGCCTTTCTAGGCTTGCATGGAAAAACTGAAGAAACCATGGAATGATAACTGGAAATCTTGGAATGGACATTTGAAATCTAACACTAATTCTGCTTTAAATTCTGCTAATTTAAAGAGCATTATGTTCTATTTTTGAGGGGAGCCCATTAGGCAAATATTCATAAAGCATAAGAAGACTATGTAGCAGAAGGATCACAAATCTAGAGATATCTGTAAAACTATGAGAGCTTCTGAGGATTTTCACTTGCTGACAGAGCTTTTAAAGTTGTTAATTTGTGATTTCCCATGTGTGAATCTCAACCTCAGTCTTTCCCATACTTCATTTTCGCACACTGTTTGTGATCTCCCCTTTTCATTGCTTGAGAAGCTTTGAAGCTTATGCTGCTTGGCATTCTTAGCAGACTCGGACCCAGAGATGTGCTCTTGAAGGAAGCTCATGTTTTGAATTATGCATAAGTCCATCACAGAGGGGCTGCACTTCATGGCTCCTTTTGGGGGCTGGTGATGTAAGGGAGTCAAAGTAATATAGTGACGCTTTTCATTTTTCATGTCTTAGCTCGGTTAAGAGCAGCCCTTGAATTGTGTCATTTTTCTCCCATGTGACTATTTAATCACCTGAGAGAGTGGTAAGATTGATTATTCTCCCAACAAAGTGCTTCCTTCAGATGAGCGCCGGGAAGTAGCCCAGTTTAGCAGGTAATGGGCTTCAGTCTGAAGGGAAATGGCGACTGTTATTGAAATGTCACTGTGGTGCATGCTAAGCATTTGGGCTGTGTGGTGAACAGTACCTAGATCTCGGGGAGCTTGTTCAGGTTTCAGGATGGGAGGAGATATTCCTGAGCTGGACCACACAAAGCTGTGCTACGGGGCCACTTCACCTTCTCCTTTGAAAGTGTTAGGGGGGCGGGTGAGGGAATATCCAGACCTGCAAGTAGAGAACGATGTTGCTGCAGACATTACAACGATTTTCTTTACACTGTTAGCCTGCATTTCCATAGGCCTTTTGCTGTGAGGTTTGCAGTATCTCTGCTGGCATTGGCAAAGCACACTGCAGGACCATTTAGGACCCCAGTTTGCATGGCATGAGATGAAGAGAACTGTAATGGAGTGATCTTCCACTAACACCCCCCAACACACATTTTTACAGCAGCCTGCACTCGTATCCGTTGCAAGCCTGGGAGAGAACTAAGGAAATATACTCACCAGCCCCATTTTACAGGGCATGAGTCAGTAATAACATTGCAGGTGACAGTTTACAAATGTTTTGCCTTGCTTGGGTGAATTCACAGTCTTTGAGTGCCAACAGCTCCTGTTACAGAGGCCGCTGTGATTTACCCGGTATCACAGATGAAACCTGTGGCAGCACCAAGAATGATGTCCCACAGCCTGAGAGGAAGCTGTCCTCAGTTTAAAGGGTAGCACGTACTAATGAAAATCCAGGAAGGAGAGAACAGTAACAAATAAAGGGTAGTAAGTATGATTGCATAAAGATACAACGTAGCAAAAATAATTCCAGAATCCTTCAATTCCAGAGGGTTTTTTTTTAGTTTTTCATAAGAAATATTGTTTAAAATACATAGGAAAACAATGCATTGTCACTATTAAAAGACATTCTTTCTGGCATTTATCACTAAAAGTGGACAAAATAAATGTAAATAAAATGTAAACAAAACATTTCAAGTTAGGCTGGTTTTCTGTCATTGCTTCATTGGATGTTAGCTAACAGCTTCCTTCAGAAAAAAAAAAATTGCAACATTGCACTTCATTGGTATTTGACAGTTAACAATTTAGCCAAAATCTGTGGATCACATTCCCAAGGTGGAGAACTTTGAATGTCAAAGACTTTCAAAGACTTTCAATGTCGAAGACTTGTTGTTCACCCTTTGGCTGAACCTCAGCCAGTTGCAGGGCCTGTTCGTGTTTGTTTCTGGTTTTGTTTTCTTTTTTTTGTTTGTTTTTTTTTGTTTTGTTTGTTTTTAATGGAGATTAATTGCTTCTTTCCAAATCTTTGGTAGTTTCAATTTCTGTGCATAAATGCACTCAATCAGCAGGTCATTTTGAACGCTGTCTGCTCCCATGGCTGTTTTTTCACTGTCCTATGTATAGCATGGGTCCAGACCTCCATTCCTCAGCCATTTATGGACCTCCATTAACTTCAGTAGCCTTCACTTGCACAAACCAAGGTTGCTGGAATGACCTTTGCAGTATCACCTCCTATGTCTTTGGTCAGGGGATTCCTATGTCTTTGTTAAGGGGATTCCTCCCTGGGTGGCAATCACCACATGGCTCTCCTGCTTGGGCCAGGGGAAGAAGGAGCCCGTGCTTTGCCAGACAGAGGTGCACGGCAATGAGGAGGAAGAGGAGCTGTGAAAGGTCTGCCACCCCATCACCGTGGTGGTGGCAGGGTGCCAGCCCTGTGAGCGGGAGGGAGGGTAGTCCCCGCAGTGCTGCTCGGGAAGGGTGCAGGCATCCGACAGTGACGCAGTGCAGAGATGGCTCCAGATCACCAGGCAAAAAGGGCAGACCCTTGAGGTAGGAGAAGAAGGGATGTAAGCACTCTCTGAACGCCCATGCAGGACTTGTAGGTCTGAGTGCAATCTCTTTGACAGAAACCTCCTTTCCTGATAGTCAGCTCTGTCCAGAAAGATTTTTTTTAGCTTTGCCCTTCACTATTATCATTACTGTAATAAATTGAGGATAATTGCTTGGCTTGAAACAGCTCTGCCTTCTGCTGTGTAGGTGGGGAAATGATGCCAGGAACAATCCTTTCTTCTCCTGCCAGTTTGCTTTTCTCTCTAGCAGGGATACTATACATACCAGTTCTGTATAGCTGCTGCTGTTAGCAAAAAGCAACCTAAGCACTGCCTCAGCTAGAAATGCAAGATTGATTACATTAGATGTGCTTTATTCCCAGTGTCCTGCATGAAATCAGCTCCTGAATAGGTTAATGCCGTTGCTTCAGAGTGGAAAATGCCAGCATTAATACAGGGTTTGTTACAGATAGATGGCTTGGTACAGAGCACAAATGCATGGGATTGGGTCACTGCCAGACTTGTATCTGAGGAGGGAGGTCAAATGAAGGTTTGCATTTGATGATGTAGCAAACTCAGCATGTGATCAGGTGCTGAGAAGCTCCAGGGAGCTGTATCCTCTTTACATCTGAGTTCAGCTCTGCCATGATGCCATTTACAGAAGACTCAGGCATGTTTTCAGCCATGGCCCAAATTATTCTGCTGCTTCACAGTGAGGGCAGGACACCATATCAACACTTTAAATGCCACTTTAAAATGAAACAAGTCTTCTGGAAAGTATCTAGTTTGAAACTGCAGGGAAATTATTGGGAGCAGAGCAGAGCACTTGATGCCTACTGCAGAGGCAAGAGCCTCTGCATGGTCCTTGTGCACTGCAAGAGGAAGGGATCCTACCCCTCTTTTGGGACAATGCACAATATCCAAAAGACAGCAGCTGTCTGCTGCCTGGCAGTCCAGGCCCTGGACCAGGCCCAGCTCCACTGGCCTAGCATCAGGGATGTGAACAGGTTAAGGAATTTTGGCATGGATCAGGAGCTGGGAGGTCAAGTTCTGCTTTGCCTTTGCTCTGTGATGCTCTTCTCCAGTGGTCCACTGGGCAGAGAGGAAACTGACATCACCAGCCAATGAAGGCAGCATATCATCCGGGTGAGACTGCGACTCTTGGTTCTCAGGGAATGAATGTGCAAATGAAAAGACAAGTGTCTTTTCCATCTGTTTTACCTCCAAGAACCTAGCCTTACAGTTCAGTTTCAGAGTATTCTGGTGTGATCAGTGTAACCTCCCACTTACTAACACCATGGCTGGCAGAAGGCTACTTACAGCCAGAACGGAGATTTGCACAGAGCTGAAGTGAAACATATGGTTCAGAGGGGTGCCCCAAAAGGGAGAGAGTGCCACTGATCTGTGACCTGTCCCTAAGGAGTGTTGCACAGAGCCTTGCATCATGCTCCCTTGTCCTCAGCCTCCACCTGCTGCACAGCATCTTATTCATGGCACCCCTTTGATGTTAACCCGTCTTCCAGGGTAGACATTGCTGGGGAAGCAGGAATGGTGGATTCACAGGGTAACCTGGTGACGCTTGAACAGCAAATGACATGCTGCCCCTTAGGTGAAGACTGGTGCTCAGGTACCAGTACAGAGCTGTACACTTGGTTGGCTGTTGTTCAGGACCACAGGCTGTGAGAAGGTCCTAATCCTTCTTTAGTCTGACCATGCCAACATAGATAAATCCTCTGGATCAGGATGTGCTAGTTCTGTACATTTTTATATATTTTCCTGGCCTTTGCACCTTCTCAGTTCACAACATATATCCATCCTGCACCCCAAGTACTTTTATGTAAATACAAGAGGAATCGTTGACTGTAAGGCAGGGAGACAGCAGGTCTGAGACTTCCCAATATCTTCTGTTACTGGGCAAGGTTGCGTATTTTGTGGAGTGCTGCAGTCCACAAGGCATAAGGCAAAGTGCTGCACACCTCTTAGACACCGAACAGTAAAGAAATTTTTGGCTCGCAGACTACCAGCAACCAAAGTGATGCTCTGGCATGCGACACATCTGGTTTGCATTCAGATTCGGCAGAAAGGAAACACACTGTAGGCTATTTTTATAATTTCAGATGAATGGATATGGCAGTGGCCTGATCTGTCATAAGAGTCAAAATTAGAAAGGAGGAAACTTACCTGTTTTTTCCTAGCTACTTCTACAGTAGAGTGTATGTGTGAGTTAGTGCCTGTTTAATGAAGCTGTAGTTTTAGGCCTGACTGCTAAGCTTTTACCAAGCAGTCTGGAACATCCAAGCACCTGTTTTCATTTACTTTGCTGGGATGATCTCTGAGGCTGATGTGGACTTTTACAGGTATTAAATCTTAATATCTGGAAGATAATTGAGAAACATGGATTCAGGATGCTGTGGGTGGTGGCTTTATATGGTATGGCCCTGCCTTTTCACCCTTCCTTAGGGATTTGGCAACCCCAAACCAAAAACATCTGTAGTAAATAAAGTTTATTGTCCTATTGCTGTCACTGTGATTAACTGTCTGTCTCTCAACTGCTCTCACCTACACTGTATTTCCAAGGCACTTTATTTTTTTAAGAGGCCTTTTGCATCCTGAAACATTTCAGTAGTATATTGTTTCCTAATCACAATGCCTTATACCATGTCCTGGTTATCTGACACTTCTAGAGAATGACAGGGAAGGTAAAGGCTCTTTATCTATTGCCTTGGGACATGGCTAAAGACCTCCATTCACTTACAAATTCAAGGTCTTTATGGGGTAAGGGGGAAACCTGCCACTGCTTCTCACTAGGCTAAAAATTACTGTATCATTATGGAGATTAAATAGAACAGTCTTGAATGCTCTTAGTGTATTAGCATTGCCTGATTCCAACTAAGAGCTGGTGGAACAATATTTCCAGGGGACCATCTATTATTAATCTCTCTTTTTTTCCGCTAAATAAAAGACTATAGACACAGACTGTAACTAGTTTTACTTTTGCTTCAAAAGAAATGCCATGCTGTTTCATCTTTCCTGGTACAATTTAGTCAGATCCTTTTGGAGCACTACATAACAATCTGTTCTTGCCATGGCGGGGGAGGCCATCATTTATTCTAACCAAAAAGGGCTTTTCAGGCATATAAGACATTAACAGAGGACAAGCTACAAGGTTTCATAAATCTCCAGAGATAGATTGAGAACTCTCTAGCAAATGAGGATTCTCATACAGCCTCCCACTCCCCTTCCTAGTGTGTTGCCAATTTTAGGGAAAATTAAACAATTTGGCAGGGGCCGAAGCCATGCAGTTTCTCTCAAAGTGACAGTTACAGCAGACCTTTCATAGTAATGTTTTACTCAGTTCCTCTCACACAGATCTGCTCAGCTCCATAATTGCTTCTCATAAAATGCATTTGTCTGCATAACTGCTTTGTCATTCCTGCAGTGCAGTCTTGCGGGTGCTAAGGAACAGAGCTCTTGCAACCTGAGGAGCTTCTTGCAACAGGGGAATGGTGCTGAAATCCCATCAGGGCCTGGATTGTCACAAAAGGGTATTGCATTCTGCAGTAGTTGCCTGGGGCAGGACTCTTCCAAGCTGTGTACTCACCGAGCTACCTAGGTACCACAAATGGCATATGGGCTCCCACAGGGGCTGAACTTGGCCTGAATGCAAGGCAGAACTAATTAGCCCACTTGACAAGCACGACGGTGCTGTTTTGAGGAACACACTGCCCTGTGTGACATGGGCGACAGGATCTGTTTTCTCAGGGCTGGCCTGGCAGCATCTCTTCTTGTTGATCCTTTTGGTATCGTGGATGTGATCAACTAATTGCAGCATGCTTCGCAGGCTCTTCCAGTGTCTGCCAAGTCATACTGCTCTGCCTGGCTGACTTGGAGAGAGATAGCGCTCGGATTCTATCATTGCCTGCTGGATGAGCTAGAATAGATGTAGTAGCAGGGATCAGCAGGAAATATGAGGGTTAAATTGCACCTACATCCTGGTGTAGGATAACTTCCTTCCCAGTCTTGTGAGTAGTGAATGCAGGCTCTCCCAGCGTGCTGAAGGACATTGCTGAAGGTGAGATTCAGCCTGTGGGACTTGGACATTTCTCCCTTCAGAGAGGCAGCTCTTCCCTCTGCTCTGACCCTAGCTGTACTCCTTTTCAAGAGTGCAAAAAGACAGACCTCAGCAAGACCAGAACTGGAAACGATGCACATAGATGTGACTCCTTTGGGCTTCTGTTCTAGGTCAGCATAACATTTCAGATCCTGCTAATAGCTTGCTAATGCATGTTTATTATTACTAGCATTATGAGGTGTGTCTTGAGGTCTACTATGCCAACAAATAAGAAGCAGAGCCCTTCCCTTAAGGTGTTGTACCGCACAGAGCCAAGGCAGGCAAAGAGCTGAAGTGGAAAGCAGTGTGACCGAGCTCATGCTGCAAGTCAAAAGCAGGACAAGGGGCTGAATCTCAGGCTCCTGGGTCAGGTCACTTCTGCTGACACTACCTTTTCCCAACATCTGCTGCTGGAGCAGCAGCAATTTACCAAAGCTACTGCTTACACAGCCAAAGCTGGTCACCTCCCATACACATTCAAACAGCTCCCTGCCTTTGACTAGCACGTTGGAAGACGCGATTTGACAGACAACCAGCTTTGGGAAGACCTAGTACTGCGGCAAGCATACCTCATCTAGATTCTGCCAAATACTGTGATCTGAAATCAACTCTACTGGTTCAAATTTGTTCGAGAAGTGATTGTACAGGCAGGCTTTTGCACCATCCTGCCTGCCTCAGTATGGCCAGCAGAATATCACTAAACAAGTAATGGGTAAAACGGGTATTTATTGTGGTGCTAGAAATTAAGAAGTTCCATACATACTCTTAACGGAAAGTGTAAGGAGCAGTAGTTGTTATGTAGCAGCTCTGAAAGGGCTCGACTCTGCTTTGGGCCAAAGGCCAGTAGAGGGATTTGGAGGTGCTGGGCAGAAAGCCGCAGGTTTGAGCCTCAGCAGCAGCAGTGTGCACTGACCCTGATGCCTGGCCAGCAGCAACCCGCTTCCCAAGCAGGCTGGCTGTCCCTTGTACAGCAGCCTGGCTAAGGGCTGACTTTGTGACTACCCAGTACAGGCACATGCGAAGAGAGAGCAGAAGGCTGTCCCACGGCCACAACACCCAGCTCAGTCTGTAGCGCCTGCTGGTTCAGGCTCTAATTGTACACAAAACCCCTACAAAACAAAGGCGCAGCTGCTGGCCTGTTTTGTGTGTCAGCCCTTAGTTAAAGCTGTGTAATGTGAGAACTGCTCTGCGCCAAGACCACAGTGTCCCTTCTTCCTCCTGACTCTCTCCCCGCCACCAGATGCATCTCCAAGCTCAAAACCTGCCTCCTACCCTGCCTCCCTCCGCCACCTTGGATAAGGAATACATAAGAGCAGATCTTGCGTTACTAGAGAGGAGCAAAATCCCTCACAGCACAGGCTTCAGCCTCCTTTGTATTACCCACCTGGAAATAGTCAGGATTATGGCTATCTCAGTCTTTGATTATGCAAGTTCACATATTACACTTACTCCAGACCCGCAGTTACACCTCCAGAGGAGAGTAGCAAATTAACCTCTCTATACTCAGGTGTGAAATCCCCTCCCCTGGGATTCACACCCAACCCTCCTACACACACGCAGAGCAGTGAAAGGCATTGAGGGAACAGCATTGAGGCTGACATTAAAAGCTGTGGAAATTACATGCTCACCTCTTGCTGATGGGTGCTCCTTCTGTGGCAAATTGCTGGGACCCACTGGTAGCAGATGAAGCTGTGAAAATGACCCTGTGTGGAAGGAATCCTGTGTCATGTGGGGCTAACACGTGACAAACGTGTCCTTTCTGCTCTCTCTTTTTCCCTCTAAAAGCTGTATGAGATGGAGGCAGCAAAAGAAGAATGGATGCATTTTACTTAGGGGGGGAGTTAAACCCTTTTAGCAAATCTCCTTAGGTGTCAACCACCTTACTTCAGTATTTAAATCCCTCTGAAAATCTGCCCGTGTATTAGAGAAAGGTTGCACTGCTCCTGAAAAACAAATTCTGCAGGTGGAGCCTTGGTCCACTGCATCCCATTAAACCTCTCCCTGTTCAGCGGGAATAGCAAGCAAGTTTAAAAATGAAATCCCGCATTGCTTTATGCTGCCTTTCTGCCTGCAAAAGGACGGTGATAAGGGCCTCAGCTCTTGCTGCAGTAGCACGTTTTCCCCACAGCATCTGTTCAGCCATTATTTACCTAGGTTGGCAATAAAAGCTCCTGCTTTTGTAAATTTAGCCAGGGTAGATGGTGTGAACTGTCAGGTGGATCACGGCCCTGATTTGGTGAGCTGTTGTCAAAAAATAATGACTATTGACTAAAGATCCACAAATGTTAATTAAAATAATGGTTCTTTGGAGATACCTGTTTTGTAATAAAAAGTGCCTCAGAAACATAGATGGTCAGACCAGTTCTCCTAGAAGTTATTCGTAGCCAAGTGGTATGTTCCACCAATGCAGCACTTGAAAGATAAGCAATAGAGAACAGCTTGTAAAATCCATCCAGATGCATATACTGTCTCTTCTGCAGGGGCCGACACTTAGGCTGTCACCATTAAGCTCTTAGGACTCGAAGCTTTCTTGACAAAGTCTCGGCCCATTCAGTCCAGATACTGCTTGAAAATCTGTACTTCTTTCCTCTGCAATTTTGTTTTTTCATTAATTTCTAATTGTGATTATTGCAAAAATAAGCTTGACAATCTGGGTAGCTAAAGTTCAAAAATCCAGAGGCCAAAAACTAATGTGTCATTTTAAGAGAGATTTTCATTTTCATGCCAATTTCATTATTTTTGAACACTTAGGATTGGCAAGACACACCGTATAACCTTTTATTGAGAACACAGGCTTCAAATCTTGGCATCTTCAGGAATCTGGATTTTAATAGAATTTTTTTTCTTTAGTTACAATGAGACGTATTTTGATTCATTTTATTTTATGGCAAACTCTTCAGGCCAGATTTCTGGATGACTTTTTGTTTAAATAACTGTCCTTGTTCTACAAAGTCTCCAGTTTGGCTGAATAAAATGTAAACAGGTCCATACATGTTATTGATGGAAGATCTGGATGATGTTACAAACATCTAAAAACCTCTAGAATGTTTCAGAAACACGTAGGGTAATTTTTGAAACTTTCTGGAATTACTCCACTAACAGTCTTTTCCCACAGGAAATGACTATTCTATCCCCAGCAATAAACATCCGGCATCCTCCAAATGACACTAAGCTGATGAATTGTGAATATTGCTTTCCCCACATCCCCACACAAAATTTCACATGCTCTTATGCACATGTACATGCACACACACGCACCGTGATCCAAACACAGAACATTTTGCCAAACACAGCATCGGGATCTTTTTCTCTCTTTCCTAATTCCTCTACCATCTCAAGAGCTGCATGTCCTGTGTTGCACAGAAGGTCATATTCACGAAATATAACAACCCTCCCTCTGCTGAGTCTAGTAAACTAGATCTGAGCTAACCAAATGGTTTTATCAGCTGCCCCAAGCAGACTGCTAATTTTTGCTAAAAACTGAGCCACACTTTCTTTGTAAGCACACTCTAAAAACTAAAGGTTTGATCTGTTGTCTAGTGTTAGCGCTCTTAACATAAGAGTTTAAAGAGGGCATCTGACACAAAGCTTATTTAATTAATATCCTTCTATCAGAAGAAGCATGGAGCAGGTTGTCAGCATGAACAATCCCTTCCTTGAAAATGGAAAGGGATGGCCTGCTGGAGGGCTAGTCTCTCCCGTGCATTGAGCTGTGTGTGAATTTGAACTGTCAACGGGTAAATCCAAAAGGCAAGTGTCTGACATCGGAAGGGAAATTCCATATCCCAGCAGAATCAGAGTTTGGCACACAATGATCTGTTGCAGCAGTAGCATGACATTGTTATACTGCTAAAGCCAGAGTAATTATGTATATCTTAAATGCACATAATTTCTGTTGCCCTGTTTAAGCATTTCTGATCTTGAAGTTATTCACTCAGTTACGTTTGTGTGTTCATATGTTCATGCTCATGTTTAGGGTGATTTTTGCTGTCCTCTAGACTATCCCTGATCTTTCCACACCCTCCTTCTTCGAAGAGCAGTTTCGAGTCTTGCAGGGAAGGCTTACCGATGCAGCACAGCACAGAACGTGCCTTTTCTGTGGTTTTGTTGTTTCCCACCATTTGTGATCTGTAACAACAAAGATGTCCCTTTCTAGAGTCATTTTCCCCCCCTATGTGTATGTAGTTTATTCATTCTGTTTATTTGTTCCCACTGAGCGACATCTTTCTCCTGTTTTTCAAAATGCCTTTTTGTTAAGAGACTGCCTGCTATGCATTCATACTCTCAAGACCATATCCGAACTTCTCAACCTTTACAGTTTTGCCAGTGTGTGACACAGGCCATAGCAATGTGTGACAAATGACAGAAATGTGGAACACTTGGGCCCCATTGCGTAGCATGCTGAAATTGACAATTATAATAATTTTTAACCATAAAAACTGTTTCCAGAGTGCTTTTTCAGAGAGCATGAGTCACATAAACCAGTTTGTGTCACTCACTTGTTTATAAGTGGTTTGAAAAATGGGTTCTGTGGCCAAGTCGTCTGATCACTGTGGCCAAATTACCTAATGGCTGAGGCAGAGGGCCTGAGCTAGGAATCTCCATTGGTACCTGCAAGAGCGAGACGG
This sequence comes from Tetrax tetrax, assembly GCA_009806455.1. Classification (NCBI taxonomy): domain Eukaryota; kingdom Metazoa; phylum Chordata; class Aves; order Otidiformes; family Otididae; genus Tetrax; species Tetrax tetrax. The sequence continues at coordinate 163,658 of WHYT01017641.1, forward strand.
TGGCCAAAAGAGAAGACACCATCCCACTGACTTTGGTACTATGTGTGTCTTTTTCTCGAAGTCTGCCAGTGCTCCTGCCCCTCCCCACAGAAGATGGACAAGGTTTAATAGTTTGCCAATGTGCTACCATCTTCTAAAGCCTCTCCCTCATGCACTTGGGGCTCCAGCGTTGGGACTTCTCTCTTCCAGTTTAGTCACTGCCAGCAGCATGTCAGAAGGCACTATGTTTTGGAAAGATTTGGCCCCAGCTGTCAGAAAAATGAGTGAAGGGAGATTAGTGACCATGGCTGAGAATGTCCTCACTTGCTTACACTGGACTGGAAGTATGTGGCAGAGCCAAGGATAAAGCTTGAGTCCTCTTCCGACACAGCACAAAACCTTAATTGTATAACCACTTCCTCCATCTGTACCTCTTCTTCCGTGGTGGTTATGGAGTTCGCTGGTAGAAAGCAGAACAGTGCCAGAAATCAAGGCATCCATCCTGTGGCAGGGATAGAGTCAGCAAGGTGTCTCTGTCCCAGAGGGACAAGAGACCACTGGCATTGCTGGCCTGCGAGCAGTGCTGTTATAAATGTGGCAGTAGAGTCTCAGAGCCCCACAAAAAGGAGTCTTTCACCCTCCCCTGCCACACCAATACAAATCCAGTGAATGCATCAGGAGGATAATACCAGTTTTACAGCAGCTTTAACCCAGCTCACATTTAAATGTGCAATCTCACACCCATTCAAAAAACTTGCCACATTTAAGATTTGCAATTAAAATGAGGGAGCCTTGGTGAAGGTTGCTCTTCATGGGATGCTGCAAAAAAGCAATGGGGTTTTTTCTGTAGTTTTTAGAAAGCTGTTACTGCAGTGCCCTCATTCCATAAATGTATTGATTATGAGAATAAACTAGCAGTGAGAACTAACTCAAAAGCCACCAGAAAGGGAAGTGTAAAAAGCTTTTGAAAAAGTGCAAAGATGTCCTGGATTACCTGGAAATCGCTTGCCATATTTGCTCTTGTAATTCTCACTTGCACCAACCTCAAGAATCAAACATTGTAATGGGATCAGGGCCTGGATGAGGGAGAACAGATAGCTTGGGTTGGCTCATCAAAATCTGACATCTGCCTTCCTTCCCAAGTTTGTCATGGGAGTTGTTGTTTATCACAGTTAGACATGCCAGAGTTGCCCAGGAGGGGTTCTGACCTAGGCTTCATCAGGAGCAGTCTGGACATAGAAACACACAGATGAAAGTCTATCCTCACTCCACCTCCCCACCCCCTAAAAGGGAGGAAAAGCATATTTTAGTCCTTCAGAAACCCAATAAGTTTGCACAGAGACATCTCAGATGTGGAGAGCTACAGCTGCTCCTACGTAATCTTTGCAGGAAAAAGTAAAAAACTAATTTAAAAAATCAGATTCTGAAAAAGCTGCTCCCTTCTGCAGTTACCACAGGATCTGCACTGCAACAACCACTGTAGATCGCTTTGCATTTACTAGTTATTACAGTTATTTTAATGAAGTACTTAAAGATGTAGGAAAGCATAAAGTGCCGTGACCACACTGCTCAAGGTTTTTTTATAAGAATTGGCATTTAATGACGAACACTAAATTAGAAAGCTTTTTGAATGTGTTGGCAAACTTATCTGCAAACATATTTCATAATAACTGTTCTCAGGACAATGTTCTGTCATGAAAATTCTATCAATCAGGCAAATATTTGATGACTTTTCAGAGCCTGGTAATTTTCAGGACATAGCTAGTTATTTTACAGTGAGTGGACAAGAAATAAAAGAAGACAATTCTCATCAGTGTTCAATGTTGCAATATCGTTAACACAATTTATTATTTGGGGGGAAAAGCTTCCTAATTCAGCTGCACTCAAGGATTTTTTTGCTCTTGCCTTCACAGGATTTGTTTATTATATGCTCATACAAAAGTGGCAGTAATAGAGTCTTAGAAGATTAGCTGATGAGTTTGAATGCTTTGTACAACAAGTATGCTGAGAAATGAGCTGGTCTCGCCTGACAGCTATATATTACATTAAAAAAAAAAAGATAAGAAAAGAAAAAAAAAAA
>WHYT01017641.1:166006-275783 GCA_009806455.1 Tetrax tetrax
CTCCAGAACTGGACGCAGTACTCCAGGTGGGGTCTCACCAGGGCAGAGTAGAGGGGGAGAATCACCTCCCTCGACCTGCTGGCCACGCTCCTCTTGATGCAGCCCAGGACGCGGTTGGCCTTCTGGGCCGCAAGGGCGCATTGCCGGCTCATGTTGAGCCTCTCGTCCACCATCACTCCCAAGTCCTTCTCCTCAGGGCTGCTCTCAATCCATTCTCCGCCCAATCCATTCACATTGTCTATGTGCGTGTGGTTGGTTAAGCAGCTTTCCCAGTGTGGTCCCACCAGGATGACCTCCCTCACAGCTTTGTCATTTTGTGGGTAACAGTAATAATCGCAGATACCCAGTAGCTGGAAATTCCCAAATTCATAGCCAAGCTTTCACATGGGATTGCTTCCAAGTCCTCTTGCCAGCGTGTTTCTAGCAAGGCTTGAGCACTTGTGCAACGTAGTGATGACTGCTGCAAAGAAAGAGTCTGTCTGAGGTATGTTTCTGGGCATGCAAGTGGGGGTCACCTTCTCAGGAACAGGACCCACACCTATATTAGTCACTGTGAGTAGCAGTATACACAGCAAGGGACCTTGAACCTGAACCTGGCAAAATGATGGTGGAAAGTATGCTGTGTCCTTTTTGCTGCCAGATGGGTTGTCAGCGTTTCAAGTTTTTCTTTCCAGATTCAGTCATGCAGCAAGTACATTCCCTTCCCCTACACATAATGATGTTGCTCTGCTAGATTAATAAGATCTAATTGGGTGAAGGCACTGGATGTAGATAGCAGAGTACTTGAGCTGATGAAACCGTTTTCTATTTGCTGGAAAGAAGTAAGGAGGGCTTTGGAGATGCTTAGGCCCTTCAAGTAAAACCATTACTTTATTATTTTCAACACAAGCCAGATATAGTGGGCACTGCTAAGCATCTTCTGGTCCTTGAGAATATCTCTTATCACCTACTGTTAAAGTCCAGCTAAAGGCAAGATGTCAGGCAGTTCCACTCACAATAGAGAAATGTTCAAATTACTGTAGAAACGCTGCCTTCCTCTCTGGGTCCCATTGTGTTCCCTTCACCAGTACAGCCTGCTACTGTGAGTCATCTGCCTGGAGCTTAATGAAGTTAGTCTGCAGTGTCAAAAGCAATTAAAGTGCTTTTGCAGAGCAGCTCCACACAGTTACCTTTTGCTTGTCCTCTAAGAAGTCTTGTGCTGTATCTGCAAAGACTCCCCTGCAATTGTTAGGGAACAGCTGTCCTGGTTTTACATGTGAGAAATATAAACCAGAATTGCTCTTGTCCTCAGTATGGCATTGCTTAGCAGACTGGCCTGCCCTGAGTTCAAGAGTGTGACTCCTGGAGCCATGTGGTGGGGAATGAAACTTGGAGGAGGATGAAGAAAGGAGGTTGTCAGCAGCCAGTCCCTTTGCTTAGGAAATGGGCCTGCAGCTCCTGGAGACTCACCTTCTAGGGAATGGAGTCCTCGCACCTCCACTCTCAGAGGGTACAGGTAGTTCCTGTAAATATAAACAGAAGACACAGATGAGCCTTTGGGCTGCTTAGGTTCAGTTGGGCACTAGAAGGAAACCTAGTGCTTTCCAGTCCTTCCCTGCACTGAGCACCAACAGCTCAACAGCCAGCATAATCCCTCTCAGTACAGGGGACTCAGATTAGTTCCCACTTCAGGGGACAAGGGGCTTGAAATGAGATCTTTTACACCCTTGCTAAGCACACTGGCCTTCCATTGTTCCAAAGGCTGCTACCCCAAGCTGCATTCCCGCTGAAAGCTGTGTAGAAATGCAGACATTTCTGCAGAAATGCTCCTATCACAACAAGTCAGTGCTTCCTGAAAGACTTTTCACTGCAAAGAATACTGCACCTCAGCTCTCACTCATGCCAATCTGCACCCTCTGGGATTTTCTAGCTGAACAGGTGACATTGACAGCCGACTGGATGTGCACAATACCATCTCGCTCTCCCTCAGGCCTGTGACTTGTTGGTGTCTAACTCTTCCTGATGCTGAGGCTGATCCTCCTTCCCCCAACAGGGCCTTCAAGCCAAAACTGAAGCTCAAATGGAGCAAGCCCTACACAGTCAGAGAAACTGAGCAAGGGATGGACAAAGCTGAGCAGCAAATGCATGGGAAATGTAGGGACTGACTTCCTAAGTCAGGGTGGAAGGCACCCAAAAAAGAGTACAAGAAACAAAGGTGCTCCAGAGATGTACGGGGAGAAATAAAGGTAGCGGCAGACACAGAGAAAGTTATATGTAAAGCAGTAGCAGGATTTGAGAGGAAGGCATAACAAGTACAGTAGTTCTTAACAGCTCTTATTCTGAAAAAGGGAAGTGTGGCAGAAAGGAGAGAGCAGCTTGCTTTGCAGCTGTGGCAGCAGCAGAGATCTTGCAGCACTCTCTCCTCCTGCTCGTACCTCTCCCAGCACATCTGCCAGACCCCACTCCGGAATGGATGGGATCCTGGTTTCCTAGTTCTCCATGGTTTGAGTTTTGTTTCATTAGTTTTTAAACTTCATTCCTGGTCATCTCATTCAAGCAAAGCAATATAGATATGCATTTTTCATGTTCTTTTGTGCCCTATCTTAAGGCTTGTGGTTTTATGCAGACGACTCTGTGTAATGTTTCCTGGCAGTGGATGGAAACAGAACTCACAAGCAAGGATGTGTGTGTGGGGTCTCAGGAGGTGATGTAAATACTTGGGAAATATCCTGGACCAAAACTGTGTAGCAAAGGAGATCATTTTAGAAATAAGCAGCCTGCTCTGCCTTTAGCACGCAGTCTGGCAGAACTTCTCTTGCACTGTTCTGCAGTGCATTTCTTTCCATTGCAAGGCTAGGACAACAGTGTGAGCGAGCTAATCGAGCTACAGTCATTCAGAAGGAAACAGGTACTGTTTCATTGCTTCAGCACAGCACTGAGCTGGTAGTTTCCCCCTCTCTTGAGTTTTTCAAGCTGCTACCCCTCGGCGTCAGTGCTGGTAGGGCATATGACCGTTAGCAGGAGCATCACCCAGCTCTCTGCTGGGCACATCTGCCTTGAAACTAGTCTGGGTACCAGCATACAAACCCTTGTACAGCGGTTTATTCCTCACCATGTCTCTCCATCCCTCTTTGTTCCTTCCACACCTATGTGCCTGCCCCTGTGAGGGTGCAGGTAGCAGGGGCCATTTGTGGGCAGTGGAGCAGGAGCATAGCAGTGACAGGGCTCAGCAGCAAACTAGAGGTGCAATGTCATCACGTCCTGCCTCTGTCAGCTTCGGGGTGCAGAGCAGAGCCTGAGCTGTGTATTTCAAGATTTTAGGCTGCTTTGCCAGGGGCTGTTGCTGATCCCAGCTGCCCAGCGGATCTGTCATGGAGAGCCTCAGAGCCTTTGCCGCAAAGTGCCTATTTTAGGAAGGCGTTAGTATTTTTCACCACAGCTGGCATAGGCTTCTTTCCTAGAAATCAAGGAGGAGAGGCAAGAAGCAAAGCTCTCATTAAATAAGCAAACAAACAAATTGTAATTCCACATAGACAAACCCAGATTCTCTTGCACTTCCCTCCCTTGGGCAGAGTCTGTGGCACTGTGCTTTGAAAAATAGTGATTTACTGCACAGTGTGAAGAAAGAAATGTTGCATGCAAGTCAAAAACAGCTTAGTCATGAGTGAAATAGCCTTTGTAACACCCCATCAGCTGTCTGATGTCCTCTTCCTGATGGACAAACCCACTGCTTCTACAGCACTGCATTTGGGGTTATCTTTGGGTTTAGGATGTTGGGGTTGTAGATGAAAACTGATCCATGGCAGAAAAAACTATCCTACATGTGAAGAATGCCACATGGAAATTTCCAATGACAGCTGTCTGAAGCAGGGGCAAGGGTGGCAGGTGGTGCCCTCTGGGTGCGCACAAGTCCTACTGTGAGATCTGCAAAATAAGATGAGGGAAAATCTCCATTTCTGCACAGCCTACAACAGCAAGCAAATAGGCAGGCAGCACACTGGCACCACGGCCAGCTTGCTCTTAGTCAGTAGCATCTCCAGGTTGTAATTTTGCCGACATATCTCAGTTAGCAAATCAGTTTCTGCTAGGCTCACCATGCAGCAGAAGTGGAGAAGCTGGCTTCTCATGAGATGGTAGAGTGCAGCTATCTCATTTGAATGCTTTGAACGTTGTGGTGTAACCTCCCTCTGCCCATGGGCTACAGAGACTGTTTTAACACCTCTATCTTCCATTCCCCTTCAACCATTAGGTACCTCTGATCACTTACTGAGTGCAGGACACTACTGCATGTGCTCCCTGAAGGACTGCTTGATCATCAGAGTTCTTGCATGTTTCTTGCAAGCCAAGAATAGGATGATTATTGGCAGTTTTTTAGGTGACACAACATATGAATTAACCTTGGAAAAATGCTTTCCTGTCCACAAATTTTCAGAGTGTTAGTACAGAGACAAAAAAAAAAGGTTGTAAATTAGCTTGAGAAGAACATTATTTAGCGATCAAATATTCATTGGAATTCAGAGAGAAATTACTGAGGAGACTCCCAACTGTTGCCTATTTTCAGTTTTCCATCAGTATAGCAAGAACAACTTATCCCTGCTGGGATCTGCCTACTCCAAGTCACAGGGAAGGTGCAGTCCAGTCTATTGTGAGGACAGGGCTGGAGCAGGTGAAGGAGTTACTGCCCCTGGCTGTTCCTTGCTGCCAGTCTTCTAGAGTACTTTTGAGGGTACAGAGCTAATTGGAAGTAACTCTGTGTAGAACAGTGACAAAATGCCTTTGTTCCAATGAAGTCATGTTAGTAATCTTGCCGACACCATCCTGATATGAGGGGAAATAAGGGAATTCTTTAAGTCAGGGGAAATAAGGGAATTCTCTTAGATATTAGTTTTAGAGAGTTTGGAACGAAAAAAAATAGTTGTGATTTAGAGGCTGTGTATAAGGCCATTGAAGTAATAGCTCTGTGTAGCTGAACGTTTCTGGGCAGTAACCATGTAGAGTGCTATTTTCTGCTGGTTTTGGAATGCTTGAGTTTCCCTGATTTTTTGTTTGGAAGTTCAGCACTATCCATTTTTGCAGTGGATTGCTGATATCTTCATTGCTTTCTGGCGCCTCAGACCATTTGACATATGTCTTTGGATATGACATGCCATAAAACAAAGCAAAATAAAAATTTATTGTGCCTGTGCCTGTATGGCAACACTTTGAGTGCTGTGTGCTGCTAAGGCCTTCAGCAGAGCACCTTCACTTAACAAATTGTGTGCTGCTCTGTCATCCCTGGCTCTAACAATGCATGTGAGAGCTATGTTAACCCTTCTTGTTCCATTATCTCATTTTGACTTAGGATACCATTAGGCACTTGCACTTGCAAAATCATTATGGTAGTAAAATAGTGTCAGTGTTTCAGGTTTTCATACTGCTAAGTATCACATGGCACATCGCACAGAAGGATGCTGTGTTCTGGTTGTGCTTCAAACACTGCTCATCTTAATATGCAGGCCAGCAATGCAAACAAGCTTCTTCTCTGGCTGGGGCGGGGGCGGGGGGAGAAGGAGAAGGAGAGAGAGAAGGAGAGAGAGAAAGAGAGAAAGAAAGAAAGGAAGAAAGAAAGAAAGAAAGAAAGAAAGGAAGGAAGGAAGGAAGGAAGGAAGAAAGGAAGAAAGGAAGAAAGAAAGAAAATCAGGTATCACTTTTAGCAGCACCCCCAGGATGATAAGACATTGTTATTGCTGTTACGTGTTTGTAGAATTGTCAGTGGATTTACTTGTTGTGAAAAGTCATGGAGGAAGGAGGGAAAAAAATCCTTGGATGATTCATTGTCTGTGTGTGGAGATGGAATCTCATTACCAACTTTGTGAAATGTCTCCCAGTTTCCATAAGAAGGAGAAAGTTTGGGGGAGGGATGGTGAAAGTATGAATAGAGGGGGAAGGAGAATGACAGCCACAGGATGAGGTTTGAATATTGCGCTGACAGATACCCTATTGTTGCCTAGTGGCTAAAAATAGGCTTCTGATAGTGTATACATAATGGATATTCAGTCTGTCTCCAAACTAGGTGTGTGCAGGTTTTACAAATGCCTGTTTTCTTCCCAGGACAGAAGCAGGCTGCAGCCCCACCACCTCCTCCACACACAGGCATACAAACACCTGACTCTTATTTACACTCATTTACACCCATTCAGACTTCTGTTGAGACTAGGGATGAAGCAAACCCTACATGCTCAGTCTAAATAGAGGGCCCTGGCTCCCACTTCCACCAAACCCCTTTGTGCTTCCGAAAGAGTAGAAATGGGCTCAGGAGCCAGGAAGAATGAGACCCTTGTGCGGGGCCAGCTTCAGGCAGAGCTCCTCAGGCAGCTCATCCCCAGAGATTTGCAGGGGCAAGTTTCCAGCTGGTGTTGCTCTGAGGAGCTCTTGTAGCCAGTGGAGCTGCAGGGATTTGCAGTTGATGAAGCTGAGACTCCCAAGCCTGCAAGCATCTGGTGCTGACTCACTGCTAGGTGCAGCAGCCGGGTGTGAATGCAGTGTGAGAAGGCACTGACATCTCATGCTTTCTGCAGCAAATGTAGTGATAAAAATGGGAGCACAGGAGGACCTGCTTAATCCCTAAAGCAAAGGCTCGCCCTGCCAGCAGCCTGGTGCAGAAGCCACAGTGGGGTTCTACAGAAGCTGTGGGGCTGTGGATTTGTTCTAAATTTTGTTTTCTGTTCTTTTCACTGCCTGCCCCGGCCCCCAAGAAAATAAACGTAAAAGCAGCTTTAGTCACAGAATATTGCTTCTGTCACATTACTGGCAGTACTGCGTAGCTCTGTACAAACTGCTGCCTGCCTGCATGGCCAAACCTCTGCCTACACGAGCCTTCGTCGCTGTCAGATGTCTCAGTTTCCACATGTGCTCACTGAGAGGCAAGATTTATTGCAGTGGTAAGTGGTCTCTGAAGTGCAGTCCTGCTGCTCAGTAATTGAAGCCAAGAGCCAGGCTGTTCCCAGGCCTCCTGTGACTCTCAGCATGGCCAGCACTGCCTGTTACCCATAATGTCCTTGGCTGTACTTCTTCCCCATGCCCAGTGGCAATGCCTCCCTGAGAGCTCTGCCCTCTTCTGTCTCCAGTCCTGTGGCTTAGCTCCACATAGGCAAGGGTAAGCAGTTTGCTTTTGAGGTGTATGCATGTTTTCTTATTCCTGCCAGCGCAAGTGCTGGTTAAGGAAAAGGGAAACCCTTGTCACAATTCTCTTGTTGTCAGCAGACATCAGTCATGAGCATCTTCCTCAGAGGTAAAACATTACAAATAGAGTGTGCTTGGTGTGAGCAGCTGCTTTTGACAGAGTGGCCAGGCAAAGCTAGACCTTTCACTTGGAGCTTTCAGAACAGCTGCCTAGAAAAAATAACATTAGGAGAGGAGTACAGTTACTGCTGGATGGATAAGAGGCAGCCTGGGCTGGAGAGAAGGTCTACATGCCGTAGTTGGTTCTCTTCTTATTTGCTGGCTTTGTTTGTTGTTCAAGGACTTTCTTTGACACCTCATTTATGAGCACTGCCTCGCTGTTCAGGCCCCAGCAGGCAGATACTGGGAAGGATCTGCAGGGGTCCCAGAGGGGCTGAGAGCTGTTTCTGCATGGAAGTGTTTAGGGAAAGTATCAGGAAATGAGAAGAGGTCAGGCTGTGAGAACTGGAGAATATGGCTTGAGTTACTTTACCACTGACACATGCTGACTAAGGGCAATTAGGTATTTTACTAAGCGCTGTGCCTGTCTGTATTTCCAACCTAACACAAGCTGCGTAAAACATGGAATGACAGCATAGCAGGCACTGCACAGGAGAGTGAGGAACGGTACCAGAGAAGCTGGGGTGATCCAGCAGATCCCCACTGCCCAGATCAGCCAGGGAAAAATGGCAGTGATGTACAATTGCATTGCTGAGCCTGTATGGGATCCAGCCTGGGGGGGCCTCAGCTGGATTTTAAGGCTTGTTATATCGGACCCACTAGGGAAGACATTTGCATGGAGAGGCTCCTTACCCCTCTGACTGTGCAGGGTGGATTTCTGGGCTGTGAGATGTGCACAAAAGTCAGCCGGAGCAGTGCCTGAAGACACTGGTTCTAGTTCCTCCCATTCCAGCACACAGAAAAAGGTAAAATAGTTAAAATAGGGCATGGTTTCCCAGGGTGTCCTGTTTCTACCAACTGCTGTGACCCTTGGCGGAGGTGGAGGGAAGGAAGAGAGACTGCATGCAGAGTTCGAAGAATGAAGCAGAGCTCTTAGCATTACTGAACCAAGATCTTTTATATCTGTGTGTGTGTTGGAAGCCATTCATTAGCATCCATGTTGCAGGGAGTAGGGTGATCCTGATGCATTTACGAATGCCTCTGAATAAAGAGGATGATCAAGTTGTCTGTGGGCTGGAGGGAAACAAGGTGCACATGAGACAAACCAGTAATTCACAGACCTCCAACTGAGTGTACCCAGCTTGTTGAGCACTGGCAGCAGAATTACTTGGCTTGTGAGCAATCATATATGGGATGCAAGAGTAAGGCCTTCAAAAATATTCTTGGTTCACTTATAGCATGGATGAATTAGGATAGGTGGCAAGTGGCCCAGACAATGTTGGAGGCAAGAGCAAATTCCACAAGTTTAGCAAGTTTAGAGGCTCACGTTATACTGTGTTCAAGCAGAATACCTGTAACTACCAACCCAGCAGCCGTGGGGTTGGGACCACAGCTAAGTGAATGCTGTGTTAGTCCACTCAGTTGATCTCACTAAGAGATGTTCACTAATATATTCAGTGTATACATACATCAAGCCAACGGCACCACAGATGTAGGGAGCCACATTGACCTTTGTGAAGGTAAACCCCTAGAACACCAGCAGAAAATGGTCCTTAGGGAGTGTAAGAACATTGTGGGATCAGATGAAACTGTAGAGGCCTGAAGAGACATCGGTGGCCTCAAAAGCTCACCTGTCTTTTTCTAACTTAATTTGTCAGTCTACCAAGAGATACTGCCTCCCAATACAGACCTTACCTCCTTTAAAAGTTAATGTGCACTAGTGTGTATGTTATGAAGAGGTTTCTGCTGCCTACTTACCTATGTTACTGCAAAAAATTCAATTAACTCTTCAGTGGTCTGACATGGGATTCTCCTGTCATCAGCAGAAGCATTGCAAGCAGCCATTATATTAAACAGGGCATGCTTAAAATAGATCATGAAAAAATATTTCATATCCATCAATAGGTTAAAAAAAATTCCTCCTCCATTTTAAGATGCTAAGGAAAGCATCAAAGCTTTCCTCTGAATGAAAGACATGGCTGCAAACAGTCAACTAAGTACTATTCCAGAGCTGTCCAAAGCACAGAGTAACAAATAGCCCTGAAAGACAAGCACATATCTTCAGATGAGGAAGAAACTGTTCCCAAGATTTTCTTCATGCAGATCTAAGCAATGGAATGGAAAAAGCAATACAATGGAAAAAAAACAGATCAGAGAGTAAATCTGCTGTTTTGTCCCAATCAAAAAGCCCCTGTGGAACAATGTCTATAGTACATTGTTTTCATGAGACAGATAATCTCAGTAACAGGGCAAACCATAAGGAACAGAGAAAGAACATGCAAAGCCAGGAAAGGTCAGGACCAGAGCCACAATTTGGTTACTAATGCTTTTTGTCCAGGCAAAGGCAAATTTCCTCGAAATTAGACTGGTGTAGAAAAAAAAGCAGAGTCAACATTTTGTCCTTTACCGAGCACCCTGGTGAAACAGCATAGGTGTCCATCTCCTTGAGAAGGCACAGAGAGGATAATCCACACTGCTGAGTGTCAAAAATGGGAGTTAAGGAGAAGAGCAGTAACCCTTCCCTAGTCAGGAAAGTGGCTAGAGATCTGCCAGGTGTCTGGGTTTGTCTGCCACAGAAGAGCAGCTGGGCAGCACCTCCCCTTCTTCAGATGTAAGATAGCCGCAAGGCCCTCTCCCACCCGAGGATGGACAATCTCAGCAACCCCACAGGGGTCATGCCAAGCACCTGTGCAGCATGACACGGATGATTAAAAGCTATTTCGCTTGGTTGTTGCCATGTGCATGGTGAGTGTTTTGCCAAAGGTACAGTCACAATCTAGGTCAGCTTTACCTGTGGTCTGGGGATACACAGCCAAAAATACCTGTAAAGTACCAGACAGCCTCAGCTCCCGTTTAGGATGTGGAATGAAAGGGCAAAGCCAGTTCAGAAGACACTGACAAAATGAAAAGGAGAAAAAGGGCCAACAGCAAGGGTCCGCTGTAGCTGATATGATGACTGCTGGACTTTGAGCCATCTCCTGAGACAGGAAAAGAGACAAGCATCAGTGAAAGGGAGGATGAGACCATGAACTTTGGCTGGAAAGTGGAAGACCATCCCCATGGGTCAGAGCAGCTGTGCGCTGGAGCAGATGTCACGGGAATATGGCAGAGAGGAGCAGGAAGGCAAACAATGCTGCAGCTCAAATGGGTTTTCTTTTCTGTGGATTTTCCACCCCTATCATTTCTACTTGTCCTGTTTCTCTTGCGGCCTCCCACGGCAGTAGTGATATGACTCTACACGCACTAGCTGTGGAGGCTATGGGCCAGGGTCCCAGTCACCAAGGCACCCTCATCTTCCATCGGCCCAAACAACTGCATCTCAGCCCTTCAGAGAAACACCAGGAAATGAAGACAGGTTAGAGGGCAGACTGTGAGGAAATTGCCAGAGGTGACTTGAGTTACAGGCACCTGGGACATTACCATGGATATTCCATAACAAGATGCTCTGCTGAGTGATCTGTTTGATGCTATGTTTCCTTGAATTTTGGTCCTCCCCAAATGACTATTACCCACCCCCCCAGGCTCCATAGGTTCTTTTTCTTCATTGCAACCTAACCTGAGGTGCGTATAATCATTACAGTCTATCTGTTTACCAGGTGACCACCTCCAAAGAAAAACTCCATTACTTTTTATTTCACTTAAAGTTTAATGCCTTCAAGTTGCAGTCAGCATCCCCAAGGATGTCTGCCCTCAGTCTGAAATACAACATGTGCTTTGTGTCCCTTATGTCTTCCGAGAAAGCATTTTGCAGTAAAAAAAAGAAAAAAGAGATAGCATGTTGTATACACTGAGCAACCTGATATTACTAAAAACATCTGCACAGACAACCTTACAATAGATCAGAGAAATTGAACATATATTTCTAAAGGGATGGTGGTGTATTTTCCTCCAAACTATGTTGTTTTAAAAATATTTCTCTGTGTGACAAGATCTTCTTAATTCCCCAAATTGTTTAAAAGTCTCCCTTTCTCAAGCAGGTACTATGTCAGTTTTTGAATGGAAGATTTTTTATAGGAAGAAAAAAAGATGAGCATGTTCATCTTTTGCCCTAATCACCTCAGCTCAAGGAGACAGATGTACATTGCATTTGTCCACACCTAAAGTGAGGAGTAGTTATGATACCCATGGCCTTGTAGCAATGGAAGTAGAATTAATGGGGTTTTTTTTGTTTTCTGTGATACAGAGAAGCATGTTTTTCATAAGTAACTAGTACTGTTCTGCCCTATGCTGACCACGTTTCATACTCCTGAAGACAATATATTGTATTTGCGAGGAAGCGGACAAATCTGGTAGCCCCACTGAGGCGAGGCTGTGGCAGGTCCATGTCCCCAGATAGCAGCAAGGCTGGGCACACAGCAGGCTTGCACACAGGCACATACACATACATACATGGTGTCTATACATGTGCACACCCCTCAGCCAGGAAAAGCATTAGAAATGGAATTTAATTAGAAAACCGGACAGACTGCATTATGCAAGACATGGCCACACAAGCAGACTGAGCAGCAGCCTGTTTACGTGTGACCGGCGCTCTTTTGTCCCCTTATCTCCCTGTTTTCCCAGGCTTGTTACTCCCAAAACTACCTAGTTCCCTCCCTTTCCCTGTGTTTGGTTCCTCCCCTACACATCTCATCATGAATCTTGTACAATACCAAAATGGGCTTCCCTTGCATCACAGGAGTCCCAGACCCCCATATGCAGCAACACCTGACTATTTGAAAGGTACTGCCTTTCCAGTTGACTCACAGTGGTGAGACCCTTGATCCTGACTGTGGCTGATGGCTCCCATGTCAGGCCTGGAAGGGGCTAGGCAGGGTATGGTTCGAGTCCCCTTCTCATATCTGCCGTTGTCTCTGTGCACTCCCTCGCTGGTGGGCAGATGAGTGTTCATCACATAACCCAGCAGTGTTAGAACATAAAATAAAGCTGAATTGTGATCACAGTGAGATGTGCTCTTCTTTCAACTCTGTCATTCTCCAAATTTAAGATTAATTGCATTATGACTCTTTTTTAGCTATGTCACTTACCAGGAAAAAAAAACAACCCTAAACAAGAAATCAGGGTTTCCTGCTGCTTTGTATTTGCCTTTAGCTGTACTACAGGCTTGCAAATTATTTCTGCATGTTATAGTTCCCAGACTGCCTCCGGGGACATCTTTTACATAAGCATTTTTTATGTAAGCTTAGTGCTGTCACTGACTCAGGTGTGAAGTAACACAGTCACAGCCACAGGCCTGTGAGATGATGTTGTAGTTTCAGAGCTCAGGCACTTTGTGGCCCGTCACACAGACTACCCTGGTTTGTCCTTTTGCTTTGGGAAGCCTCTTACTACGACTGTGACCTTAAGCTCTGTCACTGGCTGTTGCAAACTAGGGTTTGGGGCCAAATTTTCCAAAAGAGTGAGTGTTTTGGGGCACCACCAAGAGAGTTGAGAGTCAAAGGAGGAGGCTGATCAGGAGGAGGACCTGAGTGCCCAGCAGTTTCGGGTCCTTTAAGAAAACTCTAAATGAACACCATGCAAAAATTGAGGACCCACTGCTGCGGAGATGTTCACCTCTTTTAACATGCCCTGGGAAAGGCAGAAGTGCTGGGGCAGAAATGAGGGTGTCAGAGAGAGGTTTGGTTGCTAATCCGGTTACGGAGCTGACAGCAGCTGGTGCCTTCAGTCCCTCTGCTCTGCCTTGACTTTTCATTTGTCTGGAAACTGCATGCCTGGGGAAAGTTCACTAGCCTCCTGCTGGATCCTGACTAGCGTTCAAGCAAAACAAACTTTATTTAAACACTTGTTTAGGGATTAAGTGCAAAACTGTTTTTTCCTGCCAAGATCTAAGCTCAGAGCTTTTCATTTCCTCTGCGGCAGGGAATGACATCATTGCCACTCTCTTACGCTGTGTTAAGCGTAAAGGAAGCCATCCAGTGCTTAGCAGAAACAGAAAACAACTGCCTAGAAATCTTGCAAAACAAATAAATTACTTTCTTTTAAACATTTAATATTTAAATTGAAGTAGCTAATGCCTTGTAGCTAAGGTTTTGCAGATTTGCCCATGCTAAAGAACAGCTTGTGGGTACCTAATGGATGTGCTCATGCGGTCATATGCACAGGTATCTCTTTAGATATGGAGTCATGTGGCTGCTGAGACATCCCTGTAAAACGCACATATTCAGCATAATGTTTCATTTACATCATCGGTGCACTTATCAGAAAGGTAACAGCCTTGCTAACGTTCAGGGAAGACAGAGCATGTTGGTGGCTAACAGTACTCCACAGTGTCCTGCGTTTGGTATAACCACGTACAAGCTGCTCCTTCAGAGACTTCACTGTGAGCATTAATTCACGTCTGTCTCTGCTTTCTACTTTTCTGCCTATTGGCTTTGAAACCTGGTCTGAACTGGGTAGGATGATGCAGAACTGCCAGCTTGGTTTGCATTACCAGCTTGGTCTCTGGCAGCCATCCTGAAGGTTTGCCCTGGGCAGCCATCTACTGGTCCACTGGACTCCTACCAGCTCCCTCGTGGCTCATCAGCTTCATTCAGCCTCTGCATGCAGCCCTTTTTTTCCAGTGGCACCCCGTTTGCATCCATGTGGGATGCTAACCTGCTGCCGATGTGACCAAGGTGTCTGAAATGTCTCTGCCTCTGTGGATCACAAATGCCATGAAGGGGAGACAATGGGGAATTAGTGGGAGAACAGAGATACCAGCAGCAGATTGATTTGATTTAGTGTGTTCCCGCTAGGAAAAGATAGATATTATGCTCACCATGGTAACCTTGTCCTCCCAAAAAGAGGTGGGGGGAGAGAGGAGAAGGGGACATTTCAAATAGAAAGTGTATACCCTCTAGTTGCAGGATTCCTGAGAAGAGAGGAGAAGCTCTTACTTCACTTTTGGCACAGCTGTCTCATTCCCCATTAAGGGAAAATAAAGGTGAACTGCCTCCTGGAGTGAGTCAGCACTGTATGCTATGTTGAGAGGAGTTTGCAGGGTGTTACTTATCTTCTGGAAGAATAACTATCTGGAATTGTGACTGAAGACCACATTGCCCTGAAGCATGATTTTTTTATTGTTGTTCTTCTCCTTACTTTTTTTTTCCTTTCATTTTATGAATGGTCTGTTTTACGTTGAGCTGGAAGATACAGACTAGCTGATTCACTTGCTGCAGTCTTAAGTTGCATATGGAGAGCCAATTAAAAATTAACAATAGTGGAAAAAAAACCCAACAGTCAAGGATAAGAGCTGGCATGGTCAGTGATCCTTCCAATTGCATTGAGCGGATGTAGCACAGGCCACATTTCTATTTTCCCCTTTGATTTGCTATGAAAGGCTGTGAGTAATGTTAAATAGCTTATGCTGCTATGCGTCTCCCATTCATTTCCATGATTTCTTGGTCCTCTAAGATAATGCCCCAACAGACAGAAAGAATGAACATTGGCTTAGAAACAGTGACTACTTGTCAAACTAATTCTGGCTTCTCTAGGAGAAAAGTCATTCCTGTATGTCTAAATCCTTTTCACTCACTTCTTCTCCACTTCCTTTCTCTTCTATTCATCAGCGGTTTTTGTTCTGAAAGCCTCAACTCAAACTCAGCTGTCATTTAAAATCCTGGGATAGTAATCATAAAGCAGTCTGGCCAGTATTTTAACGAGCATACAATATTTCCGGTATTGGATGAGATTCTGTTGTTTAGCCTTTTGCATCCAAGAGTGAATGTGTGTGCAGGCATCCCTCTGTGTGTACATGGACATGCATGTGTGGTTTTGGTCATTGGTTGGGTAATTTTCTTTGTTACTCTTTTTACCTGCTGTACAAGATTACTCCTGTTGGGTTGTGATTAACAGCTTTATTTTGCATTCTACCTGAACTGGGATGTGTTTGATTCATATAGTTGCATCATGACTGTTGCATAAGTTGCATTCAGAATGACAAAACTAGTGCAGTATGTAAAGATGCATGGACAGGAGAATGCACCATATGCTGGTCTCTCTGCAACTGCTCTTAGGGATCTCTTAGGGCTGTGTTCAGGGCTTGCCCAGCTCATGGTGTCCATCATAGGCTGCCTGTGTAACCTCCCATGTCGATCCCCAGAAGCCTGGAGCCTCAGCACTGGATCTGGGAGCATCCTGTGTCATCTATCAGTGGGAATGGGCTTTTATGGTTTCTCACCACCTCTGTGGAGCTGAGACAGTTACCTTTCCACTGGAAAACTCAACCTCTTCGGTCAAACAGTGCCTCTAAACCTGCAAACGTATAGGCACCTTAGCAGACATGCTGTGCAAACCCCACACTGGCCATGGAGCAGCAGCCCTGCATGGTCAGGAACTGGATGCAGTGCTGTGGTGCATCACTGTTAGCCTGAAAGCGGCAGAGAAGGGAGCATAAGGGAGTCGTGCACTGGGAAGTTACAGAGGCAGCCCAAGCTGACAGTGGCTGGAGGCACGGTGCAAACAGGAGTCAGCAGGAGACTCATGCCAGGGGTGACAGGCCCTGGTAGAAGGAACTTTGGGAACAAAGAGCCAGTCTGTCAGCAGAAAGCTGTTGAGATCTGCGAATTACAAATTTAAAAAGAAGTTCTAGCCTGGGACTTAGTCTGTGCTTATGAGCTGAGAATGTATTTACCTCAGGCAGGAACGCAGAGTGAAGTGTCTTGTTGGCAGTCAGTGGGCAAAGCAGAATCCTCGTCCACCAAGGTGCTGAGATGTCCCAACATCTCCTGATATGAAACAGAGTCTCCTGTGACCCTGGCCCTGCACGCTGGCCCTGGCTTGCCCTTTGGAAATCCTGTGCAGATTAGCTAAATATGAGGTTGTTCTTGACATTTCAGGGTTTTTGTACTTCCTGTGCATAAGAAGGAGGAGAGCTCAGAAAGGTGCTCTAAGAGAGTGGCAGCATTTCAGGAAGAAGGTTGTATGTGATGATCTCACATTCCCACATCACATTGTTACTTTAAGTGCATTTTCTTCTGTAGTGAAAAACTGTTATCTTTGAGTGCAGTTTATAACTCACAGAGTAGAAATGGTGATTTTCTTTGTACCCTGTCCCATCAGAGACACCTCATCAAGTCTCAGTGCAATAATTTATTGTAATGCTTTTTACATTTCAGCTTCTGATTAAAAACCTGTAGGACTCTTCTCCCCAAACACCCTCATTTCTCTGTTTTTCCTCTCTACAGCAAAATGTGGCTGCTTCCAGCTTCAAACTTCTTAATTTGTTAGTAGTCCAGGCAGTGTTGGAATGAGGGTGATTCATCTTTTTTTACCTTTGTAAGCACAAGCAGGCATCAATCCATATCAAAGTACCATCTTTTAAAATTACACAGTAGCATTTCATCTGTTAATCCAAAAGGCCAGACATCCTCTTTCTTTCTGTGCTGGATATGGAAAAAATGCTGGGCACTTTGAGGACCTGGCAGGGTCCCTGGGGCACTTTACATGGGCTTGCCTTAATAATTGCTAGGGGCATTTACTGAGACAATTTCTAAGTCTTCTCAATTTGGAGTGAGACTGGATTCATTTTCAGTCCAATTTCAGCAGGCTTGGCTGCACCTACAGCACTGCTGCCTCATGTTACTTCTTCCTGCCCAGATCAGCTGGCACCAGCTTTCCTTTCCAGATCGTTCCTATGGGTCATCATCACATACTAAGTATGATATAGGGAAGATTACTCTATACCCAGTTGTGTCCACAGGATGCCCATGACATCGTGCATGCACTCAGGAGATCACAAGGTCTTCCGGGCTTTTCCAAATGTAGGTTTTTCTGATGACAATAAAATAAATCCCAAGAGCAATGTTCCCTTAACACATTTTTCCCATGGAAGTTTTGGGATGTCTTGAATCATTTGATGCAGCAGTAGATGGAAACTCATCCTGTTTACTGTATATGTGTGACAGCTAAAACCTTCGGTGTCCAGAGCTGAAATGAGTGAAGTTTGGCTGTAAATACAAGAGGTTCAGGAACTGCTCATTCTGTATTTTGCCATACACAGCTCCAGCCTTTGTCCTTTGGGAGTCACTAGCTGAGGTTTACTCAGAAAAGACTAAAGCAATGTTCAGAAGAGGCATTCCAGAGGAACAGGCAGTGGGGTGAAGTTTTGCCCCTCCTGCTAAGCCGGCACACCTGGCAGCATGACTCATCAGGGAGCTGCAGCTGGCAGATAGGAGTTTGTTCATCTGTATCTCGTTGCAGTCATATCCTTTGCAGATTTTGCTGCCATCATTCATGTTGTCACTTGGAGACTGACTGTTGCATGGTGCCCTCTCTCACTGCCACCTCCTATCCACTCCATGTCCATACCCCATCCCAAATGCACTTGTGTGAATGGAAAAGCAGGAGAGGCAGAAGGGGTTTAAAGAGTTTGGAGCTGTCTTTTAGCACAGTTTAACAGCTGGTAACACAGAGAGGGAGGCCGCATCACACAAGCAGGCAGGTCTCTAGCTGTGGCTAGGTGCCTTATTTTGGGGCCACATGGCTATGCATAGCTTCCTCACATGTTTTGCAAGTGTCTAGGTGGAATGGATTCTGCAGGATGTTCTTTGCAGTCCTCGCCCAGCTTATGACAGCCACCGTGATCTCTCTCTGAGGCTAAAAATAAGTACCTGGATAGTTCTTGGACAGGGTTGGAAACCAGAGGAAGTGACCTACCCTGTCCCACCTACAAAATCACCCATATATCATTAAAGGCATGTCAGGCACCCTGGGATAGGTAAGGTCTGTCCATGCCTGTGCAGAAAGCAGCCTCCGCTTTGATCACAGATTAGCTCTGCATCATTTTCTTCTCCCCTTCAGACACCCAAGAAGCAAGGAAAGGGAGGCAGAGCAGCATCATGCACATGGAAGAAGCTAGGGGACAACTCAGAGGAGTAAAGGGCTTGCAGGATTTTCCAGTTTGCTAAATGCCATTCCTTCTGCACTCTGCCCTTGCTCAATGACTCACAAGAGGCAGAATGTCCAAGACTCAAAATGTTTCCTTGTGTGCAAGACTGTCTGTTCAGAATGGAAGTAGCAAAACAACAGCAATCAGGAGAGAGACAGCCCATTAGGAAAAGATTTTCTTCTCTCTATTACGATGGCATTTTATGTAGCATTCAAGGAGTTGGTGGAATGTGGGAGAGGTTAGAAAAACTGAGCCAGCGGACCGTTGTGTTACTAACTTCTCTGAAGAACTCAGCCTAGAAAAACAGCATTTCAGGGAGTAGATATGCATGCTGTGCCTATCTTTGCTTAGGATCTGCAGTAAGCAGCACAACATGCACTTGCTAGTATCTTATGTCTCTTCGTACAGAAGCATTTGGAGTCATTATCTGTCAATGCACTGTTTGAATGTGAGTGGAACTTAGGAGATTCTTGGCTATCTTCTTGTCTCCTGAGGAAACTATTACAAATGTATTTAGATTCTTAATCCCTTTTTAAGCACCATCACTCCCACTTGAACCTCTGGGGACTCGGATTCTTCTGTGAAACTGTCCTCTGGCCTTTGAGCTCTCAAGGTGCATGTACACACACTACTGAGATAGCATGCAGCTGAAAGGGTAGGGAGATGTGTCCCATGGCACAGGTGGCAAAAGACAAGCCTGCTTCTGTAAGCAGCTCTGAATATGCAGAGCCCATCACATGCGTAGGCTCTGTTCTTGCACGGAAGCATTTGCAACACCAGGGTCAGAGTGAATTGGCATTTCTTGAACAAGTAAAGCTAGATTGATGTATGTCAAGCAAGGGGCCATCACTGGAGTGTGTCCTCTTGTGTACCAGCACTAAAGTAAAAATAAGGTTGCAAGACAACATTATGTCTATAGAGCATCCCAAATGCAGTCAGGTCCACAGGCTTTGTAAGGAGACTTCTGTTTATTTCTCACACACACCATTTGAGAGAGGTGTGTGGAAAGTGTTCTTCTTTGCTACGATTTATGGCTGCTGTTAACCATCACTAAGGACCGGTGCAAGAACTGTCTTATTCACTGTCTTTCCTTTTACTTGTGTTTGTGTTGTTTTTTATTTTTACTGCTTAGTAACACCTGCTACTGAATAAATATCTGCCAGTCTTTTGCCCCATCTTGCAGTGAGGTTGTACACCTGTTTATGCTCTCACAGCCTGTTATCATGGCACCATGACTCCAGACATCTCGAGCAATGATGTTGTTGCAAGACCAGTTAAGACAAAGGGTTGTGAGACAACGGTTCTTTGACACAAGGTGATGACCAAGTACACAGAGCAAGTGTAAAGGAAAAGTGCAGTGTGGCAAGGTCACAGTTATCATGTGTTTGCTCTTTATATGCAGTCTTTCATTGAGTTTAGTCATTTGCTGAGCATCTTGTTCATTGGGGTCCTGTGGTAATCTTGAGGTTGGCACTGTACCTTGCCTGTACCTTGGCTTGGGGGATCTCCCAGACGTCCCGAGATGACATTCATGAGCTAGAATGCCTCATCCAGCAGTCACCTCCACTTTCTGTTCAGTTGGCTTCCTCAAATCCCCTTACTGGTGGCTATCCGTGAACGAAACTGGCATGCCACTTGTAGTAAGCATTTAAGTAACTAGTTGCTGAAAATGAGGCAGTTTCATTTCCTCCAGTAGGTGGAGGAGGTGTCACCTCCTTCAGTAGGTGACAATGATGGAGTGGCCTGGTATGCCCACAATGGCACTGAAATTGATTCATTAAATTGAATCAGTTGTAAAACCCAGATTTTGATTAGTTAAACAGGTTGCTTGGTTAGTGATCAATGTGGCTACAGGACTGAAATCTGTTTTTTCTAGCAGACAGAGAAGATAACCCCTATGAAGTACAGGCTGTGGCACACATCTAATTATCAGAATGGTGACAGAGGAGATTTTAAGTATAATGCGATACTGGGTTTTTTTAAGTCAAAAGATGGAGTTAGTGCTACAAAGGGCGTGAGGAACAATCTCATATTGCTGCAGAGTCAGACATGAAACATGATTCTTGGAGTAAATGCAAACTCATGTCTCTGGGTTGTGGACCTTTATAGCTCAGTGGAGGCCAGCTGAGCCCCAAGACCACATGTGCAGCTGCCGCTAGTAACCTGCAGGTTTGCTCAACCAGCAGAGAAACTTCATGGTGACAGGCAATGGTGGAAAGTAATTCTCACTTACCATATACTAAAAGACATGAAGAACCTTGCAAGAGTTAGTCCTAAGTTACTCAGGCAGACTTTTCTACTTGGTTTCTCAGAAAGCTCAGCTTTTAATTTAAGGACGTTTTCCTCATTGGAAAATCTCCAAGGAAGTATATCACTGGCACTGCCGTCTGTCTCCTTTCTGGGGAAATATCTCTAGTGAATAAGGAGGAATGCTAGCTGGCAACTAATAGCAAATTTTACCCTTGCATTTGCCAATTCTGGCCCTAAAGGACACTGGTCTGTAACAAAGTAGTGAATAATTATACAAATAAATAAATAAAATGGCTAAACTAAAATATCTAAAATTAGAACTTGTTACAATAAAGTTTAAAAAAAAACCTCAAAATTTTGTTCTAGACACATCTATGACTCTAAAAGCTATTTACAGAAGCTCTGCTTTTGGGGGGTGTGGCACATCACAGTGCAGACTGCTTGAGGTTGTCTAGGTGATGCCTTCCAACCCATTGCCTATCTTTGGGTGACTGGCACAACTTACATCAATAGAACACGTCTCTCCCTTCTGCTGCAGCTCTGCGCTGGATATATATTTGTGAGGAAAACAGGAAAAGGGGAGGAAGGGATAAAATAACAAAATCATTTTTATTGAGACTAAAAAGTAAAAACTAATAGGAGGAAATACTTTTTCACACAATACACAATTAGCTTATGGAACTCACTGCCAAAGGATATAACTGAAGCCAAAGACTGCAGGCCTTCAAAACAATATTAGGCATAATATGAAGAGCAATGTTAGCCAGAGTCATAATGGTTAATACTTAAAAATAAACAAGATATTTTGGAAAGAATTTAAATCCTTGGGCATCAGGACAGAAGCCAAGCTGTAGCTACAGAGCTTAGCAAGAAATTTTCTCTGGGGTCTGCTTATTTCATAACTGAGCATTAGCAGAGCATCTTGCACCTTCCTGTGAAGCATCTGGTGCTGGCCACTGTCAGAGAAGGGACACTGGGTAACTGGGCCCTGAGCCAGATACAGCATGGCAAAACCGATTTTCTTTTGAATTCAGATTCAGAATTAAAATAGAAACAAGGCAAAAGTTTTAGGAAAGCAGAACAAGTTTTCTCATTTCAGATTCTGTGAGCAAAAACCCAGAAGTTAGCCTATCCTCAGTCAAAAGCAGGAAAGCTGATACCTACCCTCATATGTTGATGCAATCTATTGAGTTCAGTGAGACGTAACCACACACATCTTTAAGTCTGAACATCAGTATGTATTTGAGAGGCCACATCATCCTTTTCCATTGTAACACTGGAGCAAACCAAAAAGCTTTTATATTTTTAATGCTACTTTTTAATTTTTAAAGTAATCTCAATGGGACCTTCTGTGCAGGACAGGAGGTGTGTCAGTTCTGCTAACACAGCAGGAATTTTGCCAAGACTAGGTTTCTCCCTGGACCTTCCAGAAAATACTCACAGAGCTGCAGCCCCTGTGAAAGAACGCCATGTTTGTACTGAGGCACTTGTGAGCATTTGCTCCCAGTGGAGAGGAATGGAAGGGTTCCCATGTACATCCCATTCGGATGTACAGGGTAAGACTGCAGCAATGGGATGGTGAAGACAGGAAGAAGGGAAAGGAAGTATTTGGAGAAAATATCGAGATAGGCAAAGAGGAGACCGGCACAAAAAAAAATAAGGTATACTTCAACCAATTGTTCAGATACATGTTTTTCTAAGGAATAGGCATGCAAAAAAAAAAGTATGTCTGCTTAACAGAACAACTCCCAATCGCTTAAGACTGAGTTGAATTCTGTATTTCTGTGTCAGAAGAAAACCTTTGGAGAGCAGCATAACTGCCTTCTGTCTGTCTATCCATGTATCCTGCCTGGCTGCCTTCCCCTTTTCCCTACTGATACTGTTCTTGTCCAATCCAAACAAATGTGTTTCTTTCTTGTGGGACAGTCTTTTCCCTAGCATTACAAGCACCAATGTGGCAGCAGACCTAGGCAACCTCAAAACTTTCCTCTGTGCATCAAGGGTCAGTTTCTGGGATATGCTCAGCACTCATGATGCAACCTCAGCTCCCGGCTAGACCTGTTAGCAGAGAGCTTGCTCAAGGAGCCGACAAGAGAGGTACTAATCAGTTTTGAAAACTTCACTGTGGGCAGCACTGAGCATCACCTCCTTCAGACAACAGTCCCCAGAGAAAGCCATGGTGTGAGATGGACTGCATCTGAAAATCAGATCCTGGTAGCGGAAGCAGGCTGCTTTTAAGTCTTTAGAAAAGTCTGCGCCCCTTTTTATTAGGTTATTCTTTATTACTTGAAGATTTGTTTCCTCTGAATGTCAAAGTTGAGCTAATTTTCTTCTGTTTTGTTCAACTTCTCTGCTTTCAAATGCAAAGCATTGTTAAACTTAGAGAAAGGATGGTATCAATGCAGGAAATTTTTCTATTCTGAAATGAGACATAAGGCTGGAAATAGGTTAGAAAATCAATGTTGAAAATGTGAGAGGGAGGAAATAAGAGTCTTTTCTTCACTTAGCATCATATGGGCTCAACAACATACATTTGGTTACTGGAAAATTGTCACTTCAATAAGAAAGTTCACTATAGCATCTGCAATAGTTTCTTGTCTAGAGGCAATTCTTGGACCAGGTGTGCCAATAAGAAAATGACAAAGAAACAAGAAATAAAAAGCAAGAGATACACCTATTTATAACTCAGACCAGCTGTAAGGCTGAAAGGACCCCTGAGATCAGTGGAATGAGGAACATGAATTAAGAGCTCCCTATTTCCTCTTTCCCCTATACCCTGAAAAATATACTGCGGAGTGTGTTATGTCTTTCAGGGATAACTGGCTGACTTTTATCTTTGGTTTTCTCCTGTTTTCCTCCAAGGCATTGCTTATTTCCTTGTTGAAAGTTAAACTTTGGCTATAAGTATGTCAGTCAAAGTTTTGTCTCTTGGGTGACCGTATCTATGCAAATCTGTTAGAACAGAGCTTGTTAGAACAGAGTTATTTCTCATGATTCATATTAAACTGAACTGGTAAATAATACGTGATATGGGAGGGGGAAAGAAGAAGAAAGCCTCTTAGGGGACAGTGCGAAAAGTAGTCCCCTGGATCCAGGAAAACAGACTATAGGAAATTTACCCCTTCCTACCAGTCTGTTGTGATTATTTCCTTCCCACTTTGTTAAATTGTCTGAGCTGACACACTACATAAGTGTAATAAGCCCAAGTGTCCATTTCCCAGAGGGAAAGCCTGAACCAAGCTGCTCACCCACAGTCCTGGTCTTTGCCCAGGACAATCAAGTTGTTTTCCTACATCTGCTATTAGCTTTCTGTCTGTTCTTGGGCATATCACCTCTTATCTTTTATCTGTCATTTTGGGTTTTAAGCACCTTACAGGTGGGTCTTCACTTGTGTTACAGATATTTCTGAAATAGAAATAGCATATTCCACCACTACCTCAGCCCAGCTGTAGTTCAATAATTTTTTAAAATCCAAATGAAGAGATCTTCTGCATACACCACTGTGCTCAAAGACCCAAGTAGATGTTAGGAAATCTACTAACTGGAATGGGAGAACTATGGGGGAAATGTCACAATGACTTCATACGAAATGGTGATGTACCTTTGTCTGGAGTGCTGCCTGCTGCTTCATTTCACAGATGGAATACTAGAGCAGAAAGGGATCCAGCAAAGAGTTAAAGGAATAGCAGAGAGCTTGGAAAAACTCTCCGGGTTTTTCCTATGTGAGGAGATTGGAGTTGAAAGATTTGGGGGACATAATAGGGAGGCTGAGTGATTTTAAAAATCGCCTTGAGAAGGTAGACAGGAGATTCTGCTCTCTTTGTCCACTGGAATGAAAGCAAAGATGTGCTCAGACTGCTACTAAAAAGCTGATCAAAGGTAATCTTGCTTTCTATTACATGTAACTAAACTGTAGAGTTTGTTGCCACAGGAAATCATTAGGCTGAAACCAGAATGATGTTTCATTGGATTAGGTTTCTGTACGTGGGGTAGTCAGGAAAGTACTGGAACTCCTCAGTGGAAACCATCAGAGAGCTGATTTTTCTTCTTGGAACTATTTGTGTGGTAATGGTACAAGTGGCAGTATCTGTCCAACTTCAAATCCTGCACCAAAACAGGAATACAGGCTAAGGCGATGGGTAGGTGAAAAGGGAGATTGCCCTAGCTCAGTCCAGGAAACAATGCAGATGAGAGTGGTCGGCAGAAGGAAATGCTTTAGCTAAGGAGCGGATGAAGTCTCTGGCTAATCTATCTGGTTATCAGAAACTGATCTCGTTGGGGTCCTTCAGGCCACTTGACAGCATCACGAGGCAAAAATGGCAGCTTTCCAATGGCAGCCAGCCAGCTGCTTCTAGACAGACAAGAATGCATCACAATAGCGCAGACCTCTTTCACCTTCAGTCCCATAACACACGGGGAGGAAGGCCTTCTAGCTCCGGTTGGAACCAGATTTGTCATCCCCCCATAGAGCAGGTCTTCTGGAACTTGTAGGGCAACCCACTAAACAGAAGAGGGATGCTGCAGAGGTGAGTAACAACAGCAGATGTAGCACCAGTCCTCCATACAGGCTTTTCTCCTGGGTCTATCTTTTGCCGCCAAGTGATGCTCAGGCCTCACAGACTTGCCTTCCTCTATTTCCAGCCCCCCCACCTTGTGACTGCATAACTGAAGTAAGGGGGCCATAAGGGGACAGTTAGGGGTGAGCAGTGGAAATCCGGCTAGCAAGCATGGGCTGAGCTGATGACTTGCTCCAAGTTGTGGGAGCTGTATCACTGCTGATGAACATACCTTGGCTTCCAGAGAGCAGACTGGAGTTTGCTTTCGGTTACTCTACTCTCCTCCCACCATGCAGATCTTCTCCTCAAGGAAACACACGGAAAATAAGAAGATTACATCCTGGCTCTGTACTGATAAAAATAAATGGGTTTGCTCCCATCAACAGGTTCTGTGTCCAGGCTAGGAACAAATGTAGCTAGACTTTCACTCTTGGGGGAAAAAAAAAAAAAAAAAAAAAGAAAGAAAGAAACAAACGGACAGCATGTCAAAGCTTGAAACCTGACTCTTTACAGGTGGATTGAATTAAAAATATTCACTGTTTCTCTGCATACTAAAAAGTGTTGATGACAGAAAAATGAGGCATTCTTGCCCAACTGTTTCAGCCTAACTTCAGGCATCTAGGTTTGAACAGAATAGTATTAATTTTTTTTACATCATTCCCTTTTTACGAACGAGACTAGTTGCAGCCCATATCAAACAGCCCATTTTGGATGCTATAACAAGATATGTCTTTTCTTTTAATATCATGCTCTTCTTGCTTGTGGCTTTTAAATGATCTGTCAGATCAGAGGAGAAAACTTCCTGTATGCTTTGTTAACCCAGAGAATGTATGATTTCAAAAAGTAAAGCAGAGAGACTATGAATGAGTTTTTGAAGTAAACAGGCTAAGGACAGTGAAATACAGTGAGACA
Source organism: Tetrax tetrax (assembly GCA_009806455.1). Taxonomy (NCBI): domain Eukaryota; kingdom Metazoa; phylum Chordata; class Aves; order Otidiformes; family Otididae; genus Tetrax; species Tetrax tetrax. The sequence goes on from WHYT01017641.1 coordinate 191,891, forward strand.
GAAGGATAGACAATGTGTGACACAAGAGCTGACGCATCTTTTCACTTACAAATCATAGCTGCAGAGCAAAATCAATTGCATTTTTTACTTTTCCCACTACTAATAAAAATAGAGTAAGTCTCAAATGACATTTTTGTTCATGTTGGGATACGACACACAGCCCCAGGGCAATCCCTTTGTACATTTGTGATTTATAGTCAGCCTTCCCCATAGCCTTGAAATTAATTGGCCCTTTCAGGGACTTTTTCCCTTGATAATATATCTGTACTCTTGTAAAAAAAGCCAGTGATCGCACAGACACTTCCACATGCTGAAGGAGATACTTCCTGATACTCCAGAGGAACTAGGAAGACATTCAAACCACCCTGGTGCCAGGGTATGACACAACATATCAGCAGCAGAGTTCACGCTCAAAGCAAAGCAAAGCCTCTTCTTTCTTTACCCACCCTGACCCTCACCCCAGGTTTGCAATTTCCCCAGGTTTTTGCTGTTCAGAGGCCTGGAATAATAAAACAATCAGTGACTAAAACCTCCCACAGACACTACTTTGCTTCAGTGCTTCGGGATTGATAACAGCTGTTTGCCCCGTGCATGCCCTGGCTGTGATTGAGTTACCTGTTAGTTGATGTGATGCTGCCCATGCTGAGATCTTCCTCCTAGCTTGGCCACATGAGAATGATGTCCAGCTGTCTGTGAGCTGATGGTTACCTGCAGCTGAATGGGGTTTGTTGTGATCTCAGGAACAAAAGACCAACAAGGTTTTGGATTGTGGTCATTTTTGCCTGTATTTCTGCATGGTAGGGCAGGGGTACTCAGAGAAGCCTGGAGCACTGGGCAACTGGGCTGATGTTAACCAGCTCACTCACTTCACATATTTTGCACATGCCATTTGGGGCAGACCAGAACCCTGAAATAAGATGTTTTGTTCTCTTAGAAGCCCTTTATAGGGGCTTGAAAATTTATTTTCCTGATTTGGAGGTATAAGGGCAGAAGAGCGTGGGTTTATTCAACTTGAACTGCCAGTACTCTAATGCAGAAGCCAGTTGGTTTCAGCACTCTTTGTAGCTGGTAGAGACACATACCTGGAATGTGAGAGTGCCAGTAGTCCTTCCCTGTATATGGTCCTGTCTGCCTGAACCATCTGTTGCTGCTCTGCCTGTTGACCCATCCAAGAAGCAGCATCGAGTGTCAACACGTAGGTGTTTCTGTGGCAGCATTCTTGCACAAAGGTCTACCATGGTGCATGCAGGAACTGGCTGTTCTTTCCCTCTTGATCCTGATGAGGGGCCTTAGCTATTCATGCAAAGGTGCCCACGGCCACGGAGGTATCTCCCACATGGCTCATCTTCTGAGGTCTTTCACAGTTTGGTTGAGAGGTGTGGCAAGACTGGAGAAACAGGTTATTTAGAGGAAGAGGAGGAGGAGAAAGGCTCCAGAGCTATGTCATAAGCCTGATTCCCTCCCAACAGGGCCCCAGACCAGCAGTGGATGTTCTCTGCATGTGAAGCAATAGGGTTTGGCTCTACTTGAATTTTCCTTCCACCACAGCCTCATCCACATTTGTTCAGCACTTTGAGGGTGCCTCCACAGAGGCATATAAAAATAAGAAGGCAGGTGGATGAAAAATGCAGTTTCATCTGCTTCTGCTGCGTCCCATGAGGAATGAGGTTGTCTCTTCCCAGACACTTTTTCATCTGGCTTTAGCAGTACCACATCTGTTGCATATGGCAGGAAAATTTCCTCCTTTCCTTCAGACTCCCATACCTTCAAAGACAGCATGCACCCCAGCATTTTCTGCAGTAGAGGAGATCAAGCCCAGATTTGATCTAATCTGAAATAGGAGCATGCACTTGCAAGGAGGGCTTTTTGTGGGCCTGTTAACATGTTGGAAGAAGAAACCCTGGTAGCAATCACAGCATAGATCATAGAATCATAAGAATGGTTAGGGTTGGAAGGGACCTTCAAAGGTTATCTAGTCCAACCCCCCTGCAAGGAGCAGGGACATCTTCGACTAGATCAGGTTGCTCAGAGCCTCATCCAGCCTGGCCTTGGACGTTTCCAGGGATGGGACATCCACCACCTCTCTGGGCAACCTGTTCCAGTGTTTTACAACCCTCATTGTAAAAATGTTTTTCCTAATATCTAATCTGAATCTACCTCCCTCTATTTTAAAACCATTACCACTCTCCTATCACAACAGGCCCTACTGAACAGCCTCTCCCCATCCTTCTTGTAGGCCCCCTTGAGGTACTGGAAGCATAAGCCTCTGTATCCTCACAGGAACCTTAGAAAAGTTTCCTTTTTCCAATGTTTATGAGAGTCTGGATGTGCTGTAGCTATAAAGTGTTCTTTATCTCTTTACCACCATGCGCCTTTAGCATCACTGCACTGAGCTGAAACTGCATGGAAATCAGAAGAATAAGAGAAAGAAAATAGAACAGCTATTAAAATGCTTCTCACTGCAACTTCTAATGCAGCCTGATTTTCATAAAGGACTGATCAGGGCAGTCTCAGCTAGTCCAGCTGGGTACTCAAATGCTCAGTTGTTCAAATTGATTGATCAGTTCAGATTTCCAAAACCTGTGCTTGACGTCAAAGGGCTGCAAGGCTTTGGCAATGTGCCATCCATCCCAGAAATCACTGGTCTTTCACTGAAAACTGCCACCTACTCCTGCTACTGTGAGAGATCTCTGTTGGGCATGCATGAATGTCTGAAAAAAATGTGGCAGATTAATTAAACAGAAGTAATAAGCACCTGCCAGTCCCTTTGGTTTCAGTGAAAGCTGTTCATACGCAGCACCTACGAAAAATATGTTGTATGACATCACGGTTTAATCAAAGAAAAATTTAAGTACGGCCAGAGTAAGGGCAATGCTGAATTCTAGAATATTCAGCTATGAAATCTTGCCAAACTATTTTTTTTTTTGTGGTAGTGTACTGATTCTAAGGAATGATGGGATTGATCCAGGCTCATGAGCAGGGAATTGGGAATTGCATGTGATGTGTGATTCCACATAGTTAAATGTCCACCTGGAAGTGCGATCTTTCATTTTAATAGAAGTTTTGCAGGCATTATAGAGCACTGCAGTCTGTTTTACATATTGGTTGTAAGAGTAATGGCTGAACGTGCTCCTTAGGAAGTGAAAAAACAGAATTGTGGACATGTTGTAAATGACCAGAGTTATATCTTCAACTTTTTTGGGGGGGAGGGGAGGGGGGGGGGGCTTGCATGAATCTTTTATATAATTCTAGGAGCAAGTAATCTCTTGAAGTATTTAATTTGCCTTGGACTCTCTTCCTCCTGCAGCACACCATCGCCAGAAAGTATGCCACCAACTCCAAAACTTCACTTTATTCTTTTGACTTGAGTTCTTAAAATACCACCTTCTCTGAGATCACTATAAAATCATCATGACTGACAATCATGATCTGCACCCATGCTTGTTTGCTCTAAGTATTATTTTTACTGTATGTTGGAAAGAATTTTGGAAAAGGAAAGATATTATCTCCTAAAAAAATTATCATAAAGGGGGAGACTGAAGCAATATGGCTAGACTGCAATGTGTAAAAGGACAGGCTGAACCAATACAACATTTAATCAGGCAGTTAAATCAACTCCACAGGCAGCTGGAGTGTTGCTGGAGCAGAGCACAAAATACGTCACTGAGCAGGGTGGGTTTTTGCAGGAGAGACAGAAAGGACTAGTATGTCCAGAGAGCTTCTGTCCTTGGTACGGAGAGCTGGCATTACTGCACAGTCAGAGGATGCTCCTGCAGTTCTGCTGACCGTAGCTTGGCACTGGATACAGCAGGACCAGGTGACCTGGGCTCCTCCTGAGGTACTTACCAAAGCCTGACTTCAAGCAGGGCATTTCAAGGCACTTGAGAGCCTGTGAGATGGAGAGCCAGGCCCGCCGTCTCCAGTGGACATACCTCATTCACCTTGGCAAACATGGATGTTGCATCATCTTCTTTAAGCACACTGTCTAGGCTGGGTTTTGTGTAAAGTTAAAGCCCAAAGGTTAATTAACTTTATTATCTAACAGACTAAGAAAAGGAGGTTCTCTCCTCAGCTTCCTTACCTCATTGGCTGGAATTAGCTCAGATAATTGCCTCACTTTTTTGCCCTGTATTGCTGGTAATTTCCTCTCATAATGTGCCTGTCACTTGGTCCTAATTTCCTCACTACTAAAAATCCAGAAAGGCCTACCTGAGGGCTAGGGAAAAGAAACCCACAGAAAAGCTGAATCTCCAATTTAAAATCCAAAATAATAAGCTCTATATAATAAATAGGCTACTGAAGTCCTAGCAAAATCGACCACTTCAAAAACGCTTTAAAAGGCCTTTTTTGCCAGACTAAGTAGCTGAGCTGAGGCTTTTCTTTGTGACCCTTTATTTAACACCAAGGGCATGTGCTGTATCAAGATATAACCAGACATGTCTCCAGAGAGCAGTCAGCCTAGGAGAGGAGCCAGGCACACCAGAACAGGCAGGGGATGCAATTACTGATGGGTCTGGTTACTGTGTTGAGCCTGCTCCCGGGCAAGAACCCCCCCAGCCTCTCTTACTTGACCATATGACACACTTCTCCTGCCCTCCAGACAAGCTCATGCCGGGAGGTAGGGAAAGAGGACAGACCTGTTCAAGTCAGTCACAGGAAAGTTGGATCTTTGCCAGCCCAGCACATCACCTGCTGCCCATGCCTCACTAGCCCACAGGAGAGCCGGGCAGCACATGTCAAGGTCTGGTGCTTCTGGAGCCCCAAAATATCCCTTCTGTCCTTAGATCTTGCAGGACATGTGCTATGAGGGTATGTAAGTGGGGAGAAGAAACTGTATGGCATCAATTGGTGAAGCAAGGGGGCCGCAGGGAGGACTAGAGGGAAGAAATGTGACAAGAAACAAAAGACTCAGACAGACAGACTGGACTGCTGGTCTGGCACAGCCTAAGATAAACAGTGGCAAGGAGGGTGAAAGGATCTGAAAACAGAAAGGAGTGAACGTTGTGCTCTGTAGGTCCACTGCTACAACAGTGGGAGCCAGGCTTGGACTTCTGCTCTGCACAGAGTTAGGAAAAATAACGTTTTAGGCAGCTGTAGTTCTTTTTCAGCCTCTGGAAACAGAGTCTAGTTGGCAAATTTCAGGCTATAATAAGGTCAAAGATTAAATCCCTGAAACTTGCTTTTTCCCATTTTATCTCAAAGCGATAACCTCATCCGTGTGTTTTTCCAATGGGACACGCTCCACCAGATCACACAGAATATGTGTGAAAGATGGGAGGTAATGAATGGCATCCTGTTCTCACTTATTTGTAAAATAAGTCTGCTACTGACTTTGGGCCAAAAACTAATTTCAGTTACAAGAAGACAGACCTGGGGTAATTCCAGTTGGAGTTCATACTGTTGCATTTAAACTCAGATTTTAGAAGGCGACTGCTAATTTCAAGGCAGGATGAGCCCAGCCTGTCTGAAAAGCAGGCCGACTCAAGAGGTCTCAAGCTAGTCCAACCAAATAGCATATTGCTATAGCATTTTGTATCTTGTATTTCAGAGGAACCACTTTGTGGCTATCCCAACTGCTGAGCACTAAATGAGTAAAAAAGAAAGGATTTTTGGTAGAATTTCTTGAAAAATCAGTGTCATTAATTTTCACAGGTAATTTTCTGCTCCCCTGTGTCCTTGGCACAGACAGCGTATACTGCACCAATCTGATAGACATGCACAGGATATGCACCAGACAAGAGCTGTATATGTTGACAGTATACCTAAAAGATTTTTATAATTACTCAGTTCAAAGCTTTAATTTTTCTTTTTTTTTTATTGATTTTTCAGTAGTGTATTTCATCACAATTTAGAGCAAAATAGTAAATGAAATTAAGACAGTGATTGTTTTCTTGCGAGGAAAACTATGACTGTCAGGCTTCTCATTCTTTTACAAGGAAGTAGAGAAATATAATCTAAATGTTCATCGACCACAAAACATTTGTTTACTTTCAAATCCTTTTAAAAAATTAAATATTCTTAACTGCTGTCTCATTTTTTATAACTGCTATCTACTGACTTCTTGAAGTTTTTCTCTAGTTTTGATAACTAGTTAGGAAATAAAACTTAGGAAGTGAAAAATATTCCTCATGCTTTTGGAAATTGCTTAATATGTTCATTGTTGAACTTATTTCTAGCTTTGCAAAATGCTTGAAGGATTTTTTCATGTTATTTTTTCTAGTGTCATATGTTAATGGATATCTCTTTGATACCCAAATTTCTTCTGATTAGCATGAGTAATGAAGGGAAGATCCCACTCCACAGCAAATTTCTGAAAGACCACACAAAACTAATAGACCAAAACAATAAAAAAAAAGACTTATCGCTAGAAGTTAAGCAAATGTATTTCATGTTATAGTTAGTTTGATTTTATTTTCCGTAAAGTCATTTTTCCATTAGTCAACTCTTTAATCAGAGCTATCATCCACTGACTTAGACTTCTATCTGTCCCCACATGTGAGTGTTCATGTGAGTGTTTTAAGCTAGTCTTTGTTTTCATCCCTAGATAAAAAAGAAAATTTTTATCTAGATGCTTGAATTTACTCATTTTCATGAAGGCAGTGTCTCAAACTATTTAATTTGAATAGCCACTCTCTTAGTCTCAGAAGCTTTAAAGAAAACTGTGCTGAAAGGACCAATCTTCAGTGGTACATGTAAATAAAAGCAGATAAATGGTGCAAAAATGTCAGAGGAGAAAGACTCTCTCTCTCAGTGGGATCAGTTTCTCATTTCAGTCAAGTCATAAGTGACTGTGGCAGATAAATCCTCCTGGCCTGTTTGCCCTTTTGTTCTCAAAGCAGACTCCTTACATGGCAAAATGCAATTTCATTCCACTCTGTGAGTTTCATAAAGGCCATGGAAATTAACGGCACCCAGCGGTCATCTCTACAGTACCGGGAGAGTAAAAGATTGCACAGGCACTGTAACTTTGCTCATTGCTGGTGTACTACCAACACAAAACTTCCATTGCTGCTGTGGTACTGCTGCTGCTAGTAAGAAAATACATGGCTTTGGTGAAATGAGGCAAGCCATGTTGGGTAAATGGAGGAAGACAACAATGTCTGCCACAGCGCTATCTGTCATTTAGGTTTTGTGTCCTGCTGACCAAGGTTAAAAAAGAGAGATAGCTGATGTAGATCTCTGATTCAACAGGAAAGTTGAAAAAGACATTAAGTCAGCTTTGCTTGACTGTAAGAGAATACCCTGAAGAAAGAAAAAATCATTCTGTTTTGCCTTGAGATACTCAAACTTTTTCTTGTCTTTATTGACCTTGAAGTATTTTCCAGTGATAAAATGCACTCTGTGAAAGGCAGGACGGGTTTAGGCTAAAATCGCTATTCTTACTTTATGCTGTTCTTACTTTAAAATCATTTACCAGTGTCTTTGTGCAAGGAATCTTACTGAGTTTCAGGAGGTGCAAATTGGTATGGGAGACTCCAGAGGAGGGCTGTTGGCAGAAAAAACACACTCGCCCCAAAGCAGCCCCCACAGCTTTCAGATGCAGCCTCATGCCAACAGTGTCGGCTCTAGCAGCACAAAGATGCGGTGTTGCCTGGGCACAGTCACGAGGCCACCGTGTGCACCAGGCTGGCATCTGAGTCCTTTCCCCCACACACTCCTCAGCCCTGGAGAAAATCACCAAGTGACTACTTTTGTCCTGTGAAAAGGCTCCAACTTGTCTCTATATTACTAAGAGTAAAAAAAATTGTTCATTACTAAAACGCTCATCACCTCACAGGCTGGTAATTTGCTCCTTGCAATTCACTCTGTACAGCAGCCAAGAATCCTTTGAATGCAGTATTTAGAGGCAGTTTTGCAGTGGATTGCATTGTTTCTCAGGCTATGGTAAAATGCTGTTGCAGTGCTACTAGCACACAAAGTAGACAGAGTCCCTGCAGTATTTGGTTTCTTTCTTCAAGCTACATTTTCACTTTCACTTGAAAGGAAAAAGACAAAGCCTAACTTTTTCAGTTGTGATACAAGATAGGCTCAAAGGGTGAAAAACAATAAAACAATAAAAACACTGAGTGAATTATTTTTTTAATATCCTGCTGTTCTTCTAAACTAATCTCAGGATTTTGAAGGCTTGACTCAGGGTTTTTAAATGTCTTAAACTATCGATCTTCTTGGTTTAGATCATACTACAAGATAATATTTTAAAATTAAAAAATGCTAAGCCTACATCTTCCATAACTTTAGGAGAGCTCCACTACTACCCCCGCCAAGTAGTCACATAAAACATTTGCCCTGAGCACTTTTTAGCTTCCTCTTTCACCAGTTTGTGCCAAATTCCTGTCCTGTCCTGAAGACCTTCAGGAATTTCTTTGTTCCTAATCCTAGAACAAGCAAGGGAAAAATTGATACATCTGCCCGATAATTACGGCATGTGAAGCACATTATGGGTTTTGGTGGAAACCACACCTAGCTTCACTGGACTCAGGTGTACAATTATGTTCCAGCCTTTAGATTTTCTTTTGGACTATGTTAAATTACTGGCTGAAACCCAAAAAATAATGCTATCAGATGAGCAATATGGTGAAGGCAATCCCTGAGGTCTCTCCTCTAGGGTGGGGATGGCAGTTTCCTCAGTCACCTGCAGGAGGCAATGACACATTTGACACTCAAGGTTCTCAATAGCACAGATTTTTGCTTGTAGGTACACCCCATAGCACCATAAAATGAATGCAGCAGTTGAGAAACCATAACAATCTTCATTTTACTTGGAATAGTCTCTTTTGTGAAAGAACCTCAAAAAATCTTGCCTGTCACCATGAAGAGTTTCTTCATGTTTACTTGTTTCCCCATCTCTGCATACCTCTATTTCTTGCACTTTACATGCCCTGTGAACTCTTTGCATTTCTGATGTTCTTGGTACACAAGAGGATCCCAACTCTATTTACAGTGACAGGAATAATAAATACCAGAAATAATAAATACAATCTTTATCTGGACAGCATGTTGTCCTCCACTCTGACACCGTCTCTTGCAAAAAGACATGTTCTGCTCAGGCTGTTGAACTCTTTTCTCATTCATACAGATCCATCCATTTTCCAGGTCTTTGTCTGCACAAATTTATGAGTGTGACAGTGGCTCCACTAGCACAGCAATTGCTTGGAATCTGTTAGCATTTCATTATATATCTGATTTTTGACAGATTTATAACCAGACTATAGAAATTAACTGCTGGAGGAAATGTGCCATTTCGTCTCAACGTGAACACATTCTCTTTTTCTACATGGTTGTATTTTTTCTTACCAGGCTTTTTTTTACCGGCTAGAAAAATAACGTTATGCTTGTTTTATTGTACTTCTTTTAAAGTGAGAAAAACTCCGACCTTTTCATAAACCTTTATAAACTGTCTGACACAGCGACATGTTTATTGCATAGTCCTCACTGATGTTTCTTGAGAACAGGTACTGATTAAATTACAATTACTGTACCACTGCATTAAAATACAACTTCACTGAAGAAATAACAGCTGAATAAAATAAGGTTAGCAGGTAAATAAAATAAAGTGCCAGAACAAACAGTGCCATTGGAAGGTAGTCCCTTTCAACGAATATACCACCATCTATTTGACAAAACCAAGTTGACAGCAGATATTAATTAAGGGTAGCATCCCATTCCCTTTGCAATAACCTGAAGTATTGCCACAGAGCTTTGCCCGTGAGCCCAAGATGAAGTGCTGCACACCTTTTAATGCAGTGAGGGCAGAGGAGGGAGGGCAGGCTCACAGGACTGGCTTTGGGGGTAAGCACTTGCCCCTCTGCACTTGCAACTGCCATCCACAGCAGTTCTCAGAGGTCCTGGGCAAGGGCGGCAGTAATCATGGGCGGGTTTTACTGGAGATGCCCTGAGCTGGTGTCCACTAGTGCGGCTGCTCCTGACATGTTGCACTGTCCTTTGAAGTCTGCTGGAGTCTGTCCCAGGAGGGCTACAGCCCACGTTCGAAAAAGCCTTCCAGGCTAGGCAACCTGAAATCTTTCAGCTTTGCCCCACTAGTCATTTTTTCTAGGCCATTCTTGTTTGCCTTTTTACTGATGTGAGTATGTTTTCCCTGAGTAGCATTTCATACACACTTATTTTCAAACAGCACTATAAACAGTGACAGCTTCATACCTCCAGGCTGGAAATTAGGGAGGGAAATGAGAAAAGGCTCCCTTACTGCAGAAAGCACTTTCTTTGATAGGAATTTCAAGTGCTTTGACAGTTTGCTGTAGGAGGACCCTGCTCACAAAGTTCAAAGGATCTTGCGACAAGCAAAACACGTAATAATCTCTCTTTCCACCACTCTGCTCTGAAGAGAGAAATTCCAAGCAGGGAAGTGGTAAGTCTATATTTTTCAGAAAAAGCAAGTCACATGGATGGGGTGGTGGATAGCAGAGTGGACGTTTCCCTGTGCACCCACGTGGAGAAGATTTTTCTCCTTGGACTTGGTGAGTAACTCCAGATCAGGCCAGAAGGCTGGATCCTTTAGCAAGAGTCCGTAAAAGAGACCCAGCAGCTTTGTCTTAACAGTTTCTCATACTTTTTTCCAAAGGGAACAGTCCATTTCAAATGAATAAGTTTTAACAGCAAGAGAATAAGTCTTTCTTCTTTTATACCAGTTCTATCTCAAAACTTGTTTTGAATTGTGAATCACCTTTAAAAAAAAAAAAAAAATTAAAATCCTAGACCTTGGACACCTCTGCCTGAATACAAGTATCAAAGTAAACTGGCAAATAAATTTAAGCTTCAGTGCATTAGGACAGAAGTTGTCTTCAATAAGCATTCTTGTTCTTTACTTCTCTCCTATATCTGCCAGTCTTATTGGAGGTCCTTTCTCGTAATGCTTTCTGATTGTAGATATCAAGGAGATACTTGGCAACCTGTGAGCAACCCTTTGTGTTTTCTGAGAGAAGTTGCCTTTGCCCTATCTTTGACTCTGAAATGGAGATATATTTCTGTACTAGTCTGTGTTTCAAAGAGTGTCCCCAGAGCCACCGTTACATGGGAAGAGCCAATCTCTGCTACTCAGCTTTTCCTCACCACCCAGGGACCTCAGGCTGGGTGGTGAGGAATTGCCTCATGCCAGCACATCTCTTTCATGCCTCATGTTTCCAGTGGCTTCTTCTCATGGCCACCCCCATGAAGCAGAAGGCTACTGGGAAAGCAGCAGATAGTCTTCTGTGCTTTGGAGGTGGAAGCAGGGGAAAGAGACATGTCCTTAATGACTTTGAAGATGTGCTTCACAATCAATGAAATCTTGTTTCATTGTGAAATCAGTAAACTAGTAAATGTTTTTCACTGCAGAGTATGCAATAGGAAACAGATTAATGCATGTCCAGGAATCCTGGACTGAACATTTAGAGTTATTCAAGGGAAGGTTGCAGATACAGCTTCCTCTTGTAAACTTGTTTAATGTGGGATATTTCAGTGGGCAAGCTTTACTTTCGGCAAGGCTAAACACTTAAGGCACTGTGCTGAAATCCATTATACTTCTGAAAAACTTTTTAAAGACAATAAGGAAAAACATCAAAGTGAATGTGACTATATATTAAGCAGGTATTTGAGTGCTCTCTTGAATTTGTGTGGGCTTATGCGCCCAGTTTTAAGTATGTTCTTGCAGAAATGCTTTCCTGAAGTGGTGTTGCTGACAAGGATTATCGTGTTGACTTTATATGAAATATCATTTGTAGCAGAAAGCTTGCACGCTTCCTTTCATAAACTGCTGAATAGTCTTTACTATCCTTGCATCTCTGTGAGCAGATAGCACTAAAGTAGTGAAGAGATTTTGCACTTATCTGCAGAAGTATATACTTGGATACTTGGAATTAATAAGAAAAACCCTGCAGAGAAAAGAACAAGAACAAATTTTGACTGACAATGTTATAACGGATGGAAGTGTTTCAATATTCAGTATCATAAGGAAATAGTTATGTCAGTATCACTACATACCCATCAAGGCAAACTTGATGGTATTAGGTGGAACCTGTGACACAATCCTCTGCCACAGTAACTTTCAGGAGCAGTGAGATAGCCCTGCTACCTGATCTGAGACTAACTGCAGCTAATGAGAGTTAGGTTTTCTAATTATTATTTATTTTAGCAATTGAATGTGGGTTACAGCACTGGTGAACAATGTGCTCGACCGTCACAGAGAGCATCAGATATGGACTGGAGAAGGAAAAAAACCCAGATTTTGCCTCCTGAGAGGCAAAGCTGTACTTGCTGCCTCAGGGAACTTAATGCCATGCTAAACCTGCTGCTGGATCTGGGCAGCTAGCAGGGCCCTAGGATGGTGTAAGGATTTCTCTCTGGACAGTTCCTTGAAGGATAGCAATCTGTCTTCATGATCTTCTCGGTCTTTGTGTGTCTGTCCTTTTGGTTCTGTCAAGGTTCTTCTTCCCCCTTTTTTAGAAGTATTTTTGCGTTTAAACAATTAAGTATTGTCGTCTGCTCTACGCAGAAATAATGCTGTTTGCATTAGGGTGCTTCCCACGCTGCCTGTTTCAGACTTGAGAAAAGAGCCTAGCTCTCCACTTTCCTAGCTCAAGTCTGGTTCTCCTGCCATCAGGGAGGTTTCTAGCTTAGTCCCATCAGTCACCTCTCCAGGCTATAATGCAAGTACAGATGGTGCAATAGGCCTTTCTCATTGATTAGGCAAGGTTATGACACTAACAGGAGAGCCTGACCTGCCCAGTGGTTTGGTGCAATCAGTTCTCCTGGGGTTGGTGTCTGTGCTCTGGTATACAGAAGAGGATGGCTTTTCACCTGTCCATCTTTATATGCATTCGCTCTCCTACCTGTGCACTGGAGGAGGAACTGGACTCTCTGGGAAGCTCTGGCTTTGTGAGGCTTCACCTTCTCTTTTAAGTCTCCTTTACAGTTTCAAAAGCCTACTCTGCACCTGGCACTGATGGTCCTTCCCCAGCAATGTGAAGAGACCTTTCAGAGCTTTGTGGAGGAGCTGTGAGATACACAGGAGTAAGGTCCCTCATGACGGAGCACATCTTAACATGTATTGTGGGTTGTTTTGCCTGGGCTCTGTCCCTGTTACAAATTTCCAGCCCAATTAATTAATTGACTCACCTTACTGCACAGCAAGCATAGAAGAGAGCAGAGTGCAGCCTCTGAAGCAAGGTGAGCCAGAAATTCTTTCTTACAGTTTATTTGGCCACCCAGGGTTTTCTGTATGGTGGGATGTTCTTCAGTGCAGCAAAGGACTCCACACTGGATAAAGTTCACTATATTATGGCAGTTGCATTCAGCTCCTTATCTGCTGTCTGCTTTAATCTAAGGCCTCTAAGTTTTCAGACACTCCCAGCCATTCCTGGCATTTTCAAGGTTGATTGAGAGTCCCTCAGTAGTAAAGACACTTCCCTATCTTGCTGTTAGTTTAGCGTTCCTGCACTTAGACTTGTTTTTCCCGCACTGGTGCTGTCTACGCATGTTTCCTCTGCACCTCCTTTCTTTTCTTTTTTCGCTGACCCTCCCCACCACACACACATTTTTCCTCTTGGGACCCACTGGCCTGTCTCTGTCTTGTGTTTTGCTATTCACATCTCCCCTCACTGTGTAAAGACCTAGCAGAACTTTTGCAGATACTTGAAGTGAAAGCTGACGTCTTTTGTGGCAATGGGAGAGAATGCCTTGTATCAAAGCCCTGTATCAACCAGATCTCTCCGTACATCCTTGCACTCTTCCACAACCCGCGTTGCCTCCCTTTTTCTGAAAACTCTAGTGCTTGCAAGCAGTAATTGCATTTCCTGTGAGCTGTGTGTGTCTCTGCCCATTTTTTCTCCCATCTTGAAGTTAAATGAAGCAAACAGAACTTGTTCCTGGTCGTCTTCAGTATGTGTCACCTCTCGACCCTCTGTGGTGAGCCAGATGCTGTGCAGGTCTCACAGTCGCGTGCCTGCCAACTGGGTCAGTCTCTTGGCCTATTGGGGAGGAAGTGATTGGGTTGTGCAGCTAGCTGAAGCATCTGCCTTTTGTTTTTCTTTTTCTTTTCTTTTTTTTTTTTTCCTTTCCTTTGCTTTTCTAAGGTTGGATTTGTGAGGGGAAGCCGCCGCCAAGTCCATGTTGTAGGGGGAAGAGGGACACGCTGCCTTGGTTCATCAGGAATTTATGTCCTCTCAATCTTTCCTGAGGTTTCTATCTTGCAGACCCAGCAATTTCCTGTTTCCTTCTTGCTGGCTCTGATCTTCATAAAGATAGTGCCAAAGGGAGAAAGCATTGTCTTAGGGCCAGAGAGTAATTCCACTAACTTGTAAGCACTTAATTCCAGCTGCTGGCAAAACAGCAGGCTCCTTAAATGATCTTCTGTGAAGGTCCCAGGAATCTGTTATATTGCATGTTATTTGTGAAGACAGATGCTGAAAAAATTTGATAACTGGATTGAACAGCCAGTTTAGCATATTAGATCACCAAAGCAATATGAAAAATTCTGAGCAGCCCCATGAAATAGACCATAAATGCCTCCTATAGACAACTGGGATTTCTCTTTTCTGTGAGGTTTATTTGTTGGTGTTGGCAGGTTTTTTTAACCTTTTGTTATCTTCAAAGCTACACGGATGTAGTTTCAGCTCTGGAATCATTAAGTATGAAGAACATGAAATACGTCCTTCTACACACCTAGTAAAAAATATAAATTCTTGTCTATTCAGAAAGGAGACAGTGTTTGATTGCTCTCGGGTTTTGGTTTCTGTTCTCCTTTAAGGTACCCATATAGCTATTGCTGCCCACAGTTACACTGGAACCAGCAGTTTTTCTCATTCAGTGCAGAAATGCTAAAGTTTTCTGCAGTCACAAGTACTTTGCAAGTCAGGCTTATCGGGGAAGTCGGAGTGAGTTGAAGAGGCTCAGTACTCAGTGAGAAGAAAATGTAGACGGTAACCTGAGACATAGAGGGATTAAGTGCTACAGCCAAGGTTACACAGGAAATCAATCCACCGTGCAGATCAGGGCTGGACATGTTTACGCTGCCCATCAGCAAGTCAAGAGGGAATTGGACTGTGCTTTTGAAAAAATGAATGAGCTTCAAGTGAGGGAATGTGAGTTAGTAAAGCTGACTTTCTTCTGGGGACACACAAGTCCATCACCCCAAAGCTCGCTTGTGTGTGCTCTCTCTCCACCTCCTTCTCTCCCTCTGTCCCTCCCTCACTCCATGCAGGTCCCTTCCTCTTCCATTCGCATAAGCTGCAAGTAGGCTTTGCTCAAGCCTTAGTCTCAAAAAACAGTGATAAGCAGAAGTATTTGTTCAGTTCCTCCTCAGTAATTTACTCTTTTTGTTCACAAAAGAAGACTGGAAAGGTCTCCAGCTGCAGTCCAATAAGGTGACATATGATTCTATGATTCTATATGATTCTATATTTACATCCTGTAAGTGGCCTTCTGGTGAGAATGGGCAAACCTTCCTTTCTGCTGCAGCTGCCACTTGACCTTGTCTCCATTGAGTCATAAGTATCTCACCTGTCACCTTGCATGACTTTGACTGTGTCCTCTGATTTTACACTAGCTTTGCAGAAACTCAATTCAAAGAGGCATGGATACTATTCTGTCTAGGTTGCAAAGTCCTTCCCTCTCAGTCTGTACTCAGAGATCCCTTAGGGCTCCTCTCAGCAGACTGCTTCACCTGTGCAGGGCCTGGGAGTCCCGCTGCTGTAGCCACTGAACTTCAGAGGGTTTTTTGGAAAGCAAGAGAGAGAAAGAGAATGCCTTTCCCTGTTTCAGGACAAAAAAGGGTCAGAGATTCCCCAGGTAAGCTCAGAATTACAGGTGTCTGCTTGACATGAAATGATCCTAAGGTAGTTTTACAGCAGTAATTCATGTTTTAGAAAGCAGTTTTTGAAAGATGCAATAGCTTCTATTTTTCTTCTTGTTAATGGCTTTAGGCAGTTTCTATAGATGGGAGCAGATCTAATTGTTTTTCAGTGCCATGTGAATATATGCATTAGTGGAGACTTGCTGATACTGCCTGCAGTTGCTTTTTTAAGTGTGATGTTTCTGCATTCAGGGAAGAAAAAAAAAAAGGCAGAGTATGCAGTGTTTTCAGATGTTATCTCATGCATGATTTTTTCAAATTTCATTACAGTGTGTAATTTAGTCCTGTCAGTAAGCTAGCATTTTGGTATAGGACTCTAGAACAAACCAGCTTTTCTATTTTCTGCTTGTATAGTTGAAGAAAATATTACAGAAAAGAAAGGAGGTATGAATTTTGACTAGGTGAATAAAGAACCATGCACAGATATGTGGTCTACAGCTGTGCTTTACCTTACTGTTGTCAGTCCTTCACACTATATCTACTCCAAGCCCATATCTGCTAGAGATGTGTGGAAAGGCAGTGTTTTGGGGCTACTTATGGGCTGCATGAAACGGGCTCTGATGAACACCTGCTCCCAAACACCACATTCCTTCTGTTACGTGGCTTTAAGTGAAACTCAAAACTATAGTTAGTGTTTTTTGTATTTAATTTGCAAAATAGACTTACAGTGCATACACTGAATACTGGTCGTAGGCCATGAAAACTATGCACCCTTTGCGAAGAAAAATTAGTATCAGAATTAACTCACTGGAGATTTTTTTTCCTCCCCTCACCACATGGAGTTATAAAGCTCAGGCAGATTGGGATTACAGTGCCAGTGAGTCAGTAATGCAGAGAAAATTCTCATGCAAGATTTATACAACAGTTTTGAACATGCAATGCCTAAAACATGGGTAGAGGCACTCCTCACAAATATGTGTAAAGCCTTTGTACGTGAGATTTCTCTGATTGTTGCAGATTATTCCCATCTCTAGTAATCAGTTCAGAGCAATTGCTATCTAAAGCTCACTTACATCAGCTGAGAAATAACTTACTTTGAAACTCCACAGTGATCTGCTTTTGATTGAGCTGCTGCTTAAAGAAAAAGCAGTGAGCAAGACAATAGAAACAATTATAGATAGCTATGAGCCCACTTGCTACTATACCTGCCTTCATAATTCAATTTAAAACATTCCATTAGCCAACAGGGTAGCAAAATGGGTTTTTTGTCAGAAACACTGCAGACAATATTGCTTTTTTTCCCTTTCCAAATTAACGCATTAGCTTTCTGAGCTAGAGGACATTCTCAGAGTGCTTGTCTCACTTGCATGTTGAAGTCTTTTAATGAGATAAAAGTACACAATGGTGCATAGGCTATCAGCAGAGATAAGCTTAATAATTTATCTGTTAAGACTCACAAGGGCTTAAAAAAATGCACTACTATATAGATGGGATTCAGTCACACACATTTGTCACATCTTAGATCTTGGTATGCTGTAGCCTGTCATGTCAGGTTTCTCCTTTGGGCTAATAATCCAGGCTCCTTTCAGGCCAGTGAAGAAGGAAAGGCTCTTCCACAAGGCAAATTTCCCTGTCCTAAGAATCGTGTCAAGGATGGTGGTCAACCCACTGACGTCAAGTGTAGACGACCCTTCACCGCTGAGCTCATGGCAATCTGTTGGCCAGCCTTTTGTCAACATTGAGTGGAAAGCCCTGTTTGAACTAGTGCTAGCTGAAAGAGTGTCAGACTACTCTTAAAACATGACCCCTTTTCCTGCCTCTAGACAAGGCATAAATTTATCCTGATCTGGGGGGGTTATAAATTGTGCTTTGAGAGGCCAGGAGAAAGGAATGTGTTATTATGAGGAATTAGTACTCCATGTTTGCATTTCATTAGCACTTAGAGGCCCCAGTCAAGATCAGGATCTGAGGAGATGTGACACAATGGGTGGGTGCAACAGTGAGAGGCAGGAGGGAGCTTGAGTTTTGGAAGAGGTCACTCCTGCCTGTCGCAGGAGGGCCAACCCCTGCAAGCAAGGCTTCATGGAAGAAAGAGAAAGAAGCTGTCATGCTGATAATTAATGGCAAAGGAAGGAAGGGGTATGAGAAATGTTAGCTGTACAGGCAGGTGGGATTTTGATGGAGTAAAAGAAGGGACATAAATATCCCAGTTACTATCTCATGTCTCATTGAAACAAGATAGCTAAAGCCAGTCTGAAAATGGTGCCAGCCAAGGTGGCCCATTCTCCCAAGTGCTGAGTGCTAAAAATGCAGTTTTACCTGGAAGATGACCACAAACATATGAAAACAAAATGTGACAGGGACTACTTCATCCTTATTCTTGGAAACTAGAACTCAAAATATATAAGCAGTATTTGTTGCTAGCCTATCTGCTAAAAGCATATTTTCTTTCAATTCAATGTGAGCAGCAAATGGTAGAATGTCATGCATCGCTTACTATAAACGTTGGCTGCCTTCATGTTGTAAAAGGCTTTTGTGAAGGTGCTTGCAGCTTTCTAGTCAACTCCAGTGCAGTCAGTCAGTAGATAAAAGCATTGTTCCACCTCAGGGTAGAAGCTGTCTTTCAGAAACAAAAATATTGGGATTTGTTCAGCACTGTAACAAAATTTCATACTTCTGTATGTCTGGAGATGGCTGAAAAAACGTGCAGCAATCTTACCAGCTTTTTAGAGACGACAGGTAGTCACTGCAGTTAGTTTTAGCCGTTTGAAAATTAGAGGCATATTCTCAAAAGCTTAAGCTTGCTCTGCAGTCAGTGTGATGCAATGTAAGTAACTGCACATAAAAAAACTGCACACGTTTTTAATGAAATACACGAGTGCTGCAGAAATTTAAGGTCGCTTGATGGAAAGGGCTAGTGAAATGCTCCCTTCCTCCTAGGCTAGGTGTGTTGTAGTGTACCTCTGAGGTATGCATTTAAACTGCAGTTCCTGGGTCGATCAACAAAATACAGGGTCAGATAATCAGTGTTTGTGGTAGCAACATATAGAGAGCTCAGAGGACTTGCCAGACCCTCCCTGGCCTCAGTTCTTCCCTCGCATACAAGTACACTTAGCAGTCAGGAAGAAAAACTAAGCCATTGTGATCCATATTTTTACTCATCTTTTCCAGCTACTTCCACATCTACAACTGGGACAAGTCATCTCACGAAATGTGACGTAAAGCAGAAGGCCTTCTGTGTAAACGGGGGAGAGTGTTACATGGTTAAAGACCTCCCAAACCCCCCAAGATACCTGTGCAGGTGAGAAATCCTATTTGCTTACTTTGGTGGAGCCACCAGGTTCCACAAATGCTTTTTCTTTAAAGGAACATCTGAACAATTTCTTCTTCTGTACTTGCGGCATTACCTTTTTCTTAATTTTTAAGTTAGTGGATGTGAAAATAACCTACCAAGAATGAGCTCTGTGTTCTATATATGAGGCATAACAGAGACTAAAGGGAAATCTTCCCATGTGATACTTGCACAGCAAGCCCCATTGAAGTCCATATGGCATGAAGTAACACAACCTGACCCTTACGTTAGAAATAATGAAACAGATAGTGTAAACTAAATACACTGCAAATAGCAAAAAAAAAAGGTGTGTGGATAACTGCATTGGATAAGTACCCTTTGTACAGGATAAATTGGTTATTTTTATTGACTGCTGCAGTAACTGAACACTTCCTGATGAGACTGGATTTACAACTGAAGTTTTTGCTGTTGTGTTTAATTGCATAAAAAGCAATTAATGTCGTGGTAATTCGTGGAGATTACTGTTTCGTGTGAGGATCTTGATTCAGGAAGTCATATAAGTGAGTTTATTTTTAAGGGTGTGCTTGTGCACCTTTCTCAAGTCCTGGCCTGTGCTGTATCAGGCTGTTGCAACAGTCCATTATGTTGGAGGACATCCATGAAAAGCTACAGCACAGGAGTTCACCTCCTGCCTAGCAGCGCATCAGGTAGCATTTACCTCTGGAGCTGAAATAGTCATAGTAAATTACTGCTTCTCTCTGGCTTGAGAAGGAACTCAGCATTTAAAGCTTGGGAAATGTCCTTGGGACCTAGCAGGACTGAGCAGAAAGGGGGCACTTTTGTGAGGATATTGCTGTTTTTCAGACAAGTCAGGAAAGACTGTCGTCTGCTGTAACTGCATACATTTGCAGTATTCTAGAACTAAAAATCAAATGACACTAATTGTAAAGATGACTCAGGTGGGTGAGTTAGGCAAAAGGTCTATGAGATTTTAATTAGGCTGGGAAGGCATAGACTGTTTGTCTCTGTTGTTAATTAAAAAAAATAAATTAAAAAAAAAAACAACAAAAAAACCCACAAACATCAAACCCCACAATGTTCTGCTTTACTTGTGAGTTTTCTTTTTTTTTTGTAGAAGGATGTTACCTGCACTTTATGAGCTTTGTTTTGCTTTGGTTTTTCACAGATTGCTGTGTTGCTGAACATAATTAATATTTCATTGATTTCAGAATCATTTTTAGCTAAAGTAAATATGGAAAAGTTAGCTGCTCTGGTATGCTGGATTGTTTTTTGAGAGAGAGAGAGAAAGATTTGTGTCAAATTTACGTTATCATTATAAGCCAGCAGTACAAGATGAGCAGTTTGCTATGGCTCTCCAGGGCATGTATGAGAGGCTACTGCCTGTTTCAGCTTCCTATCCAGACACTGTTCAGAAAACTCCGGGGCAGCAGAGCTCAACATCTAACAGACTTGCTAATAATTAGCATTGTCTTGACAGTTTCAGAGGTATCCCTTTTTCACTGGTATGCGGACTTTTTAAAAAAAAAAAGTCAGAGATCTGACTTTGTTTGTTCTTTAATGTTATAGATTGGCTAATTTTTTAATTCAATGTCTTAGAGACGGTTGAACAAAGTAGGGATTTTTTTCCATCTTGTAGACATGAAATAACCTTTAATTCTAGGGCTAGAGTTGAAAGAAAAGGCAATTCCCAAATTTGGCAGATGTGCCTCTCTCTGAGTGGCCCAAGACCTATTTGGAAAAAGCATCAGAGCTGTAAAATCAGAGAGAGTGAATCTCATTTACAGTAAGGGAGTGGAGAAGGATTCTTGTCCTGAGAACAGTCAGGGCCACTGCTATTTTGCAAGGCCTTTGTTATGCCCTCTAATACTTGCCAGAACTGAAACTTTATGTTGTGTAGCAAAATGGGACACAATACAGACACATAAGAAATAAAAGTGTGAGTACTTCAAAGTGGGTGTACTGGGAAACTGAAAATATACTTCTCTTCTTATTTCATTAAAAATATAGATGTCTACTTTTAATTCTAGTATTCCAGTGTTAATTAAAATAAGTATCTAGCCAGTACACATTGCCTTCATTGTTCTGAGAAAATAAATCTTCCCCCAGAACATGCCTGTGGAAACAAAATGCTTGAAATATGGTACTTGCTCTTCATATATCTGCCTCAATAGCAAGTTCGCATTTTTCCATATGGTCCATCTGTTGAGAGCAAAACCAAAATTTCTAAAGCATGAGCCATATCATTCTAAATTGGTCTTATCCCTAACCAAAAAAAAAAAAAAAAAACTACTCTGATTCAAAACAACCATGGAATTTTCCAAGTGATATCTCTGGTTTTGTAAACCCCCTATTCTATTAAAGAAAAGGAGCACCTAAATTAATCTTTTGTTAAAATCTGGCTATGTATTTAAAAAAATGTATTACGTAAATCACATAGTATAACAATCCAGACTGGATCAGATCTTGCTCTCATGGATACGGGTGTGAACTTCAAGAAAATTCCCTGCTTTCAAGAGGTAACCATGTGAAATACTCAAGAAATGTGTGAAGACTTAGTAGTGCATTATACACCTACATCTGTGGTGGCATGCGTGTTCCCTACATGTATTTTGATTATGGCCCCAGACTGAACAGAATAATCTCAAAATATGAAAGATGAAAAAGGAAGTTTTGAGATTACTTAAATAAACTAGTGTGTAAAATTTTCAGAAGTTTCATAGAAAATGAGTCACATTTTGACAACATCATAAATTTTGGAAGCCTGGTCATTACTGGCTTCCTAGGAGACCTGAGTTTCCTAAGTCATTTCTGTTCAGTTGGAAATGTGTCTCCAAGTTTGCTAAAGACAAAAAGTCAGATAGCTTTTTTAATAAATACAAAATTAAGACCAGAATTCCTCGCATTTGCTTCTTACTTGAAGAAAAATCTAAATTAGTATCATATCTGTTACACTTTTAGAGTGTTCTTTTGAAGTATCCTACCATAGTGGCCTTGCTGGTCTGACTAATTGATTTCTTACTTACAGAGATCTTTTCTAGTGCTTTTGTTGTTACTGAAGAAATGAATTTATGTCTGAATTTCACCAGATGTTAAATAATAATGCTTCTCTCTAACAGAAGTATGGTGCTTCTTAACAGCAAAAGAGTAAATTACATACTTTTAAATTATATAGCTGTTTTCTGTATCTGTCTTCATGTAAAGGCCTTGGTGGAACAGAAATTGACAGAAAGTTGTTGAAAACAGCAAAAAGATAAAATCTGTTTCCATGATGCTAGCAAAAGTTCCAGAGATATTCATTCAACAAGCAGGATAGAAATACTAGCTCTGACTTAGGCTATGAAATGGACTACTAAATATGGAAGTGTACTGTACTTTCCATGAAAAATAAAGATTCTTCGACAATGCATTTGCTTATAGGCAGTGGATGAAATGGAAATGTGAGGTCCTGATCCATTCAGACATCTTTGTGATGCCACAGACCAGTTTGATGATGCACGTTCAATGTTCTGAGAAGTGCCTTCTGAACGCATGCAAACACTGCTCTTTGCAACTACTGCTGTAGAGGAAAAAAGCAATTATTTTTGTGTATGTGGTTTAGTATTGTGAGCAGCCTTTTTTTAGGCAGAAAGGAAATTACAAGGCTCTCACAGCACAGTTGTCTATTTGTTGTCCTGAACTGCTTGACTCCAACTTTTGCTAGCATCATAAAATAAAATGTTACATGGGTAAGGAACTAGAAAAGAAAGACACAACAAGAAATAGCATCTGGAAGCTTGGAGTAGGACAAGGTGTTTTGAAAACAACACCATAGCAAGCTGTTTGTAAAAGCACAGTCTATTGTAAACAACCTGCCAAACAGCACTGGAAACAGTGCAACACTGCATTTCTGAGCAGTGAAATGCCTTTAGCATTCACACATAATGATAAGGGGAGAAACTCTTCTAGGCTCTTGTCTCGGCTGGCCCACCCTGGACCCGTTCTCTGTGGCAGGTGTTGCAGTCCATTTGCTGACGATGATTTCAGAGTGAGTATAAACACACCTGAACTGTTTTCAGCGCCATCTCAGCAGAGCTGACCCTATGCAGTCTGGAAGTCATTTCTGCATTGTCTGCACCAGCGCTCGAGTTGTTTTCATCACCTCCACAGCTGCACTGACATCTGAAAAGAAGCACAAGTGGAGCAATAAACCACCACCAGCCAGTGGCGCAAACAAAGCCTGAGGCTTTTAATGTGCAGCGTGTTCCTTCAAATTGTCTAGGGCCGAGCCTGACAAACAAGATGTAAAGGTCCCTGTGAAATGAAAGCCAATGCAGATGTGAATGCCAGCTTTCCAGGAACCAGTGTTTAACAAGATCACCATAGTGCAAAATAAAATTGAAATCATGGAGGTAAAACATTCACTGACACAGATCAAAATGCCTTCTATCAAAGGCATTTTGCCTCCTATCAAAGGTGCAAAAAGTCTTCTGTCATGCCCAGCAATATCTCCTTTTCATGACAGGGGTATCCTTGTTGCATTTTTCTCAGCTGAATATATCTGTGGAGTCTGGGACCTCTCCACACTGGATACTTACCAAAAGATGTGACCTTGACTCTGAAGAACATGAGTTTCCTTCCGTAATAAACAAATGCATCATTACAGCAAATCAGCTACAAAGAATCGTCTGCAGATCCTCAAAATATATCTTTATTATACATTCCTGTGTGGTTTATTTGAACAAGATACTTAGTGTTTATGTCTGACCCTGGTCCTCTGCCAGAGTGGGTTTCTGGAAGCCCCCCCTTGTACAAGTGCAGCATCATTGGCCCTTAGGGCTAGAGGCAATTGTGGAAGAGGGGAATTAAAAAATCAGGACAGCTTTCAATGCATGTGAAACTCAGATAGAGAGAAGAGCTAGAGGATTGTTCTGAACAGTGTGCATTTGCAAGTAAGAAGGCTCTTCAGCCTCTGGCAAGTAAATGATGAAGCATTTTGAAAAGGAGACTGACACCAGATAGGCTGCAGGAGAGAAAAACAGGGGGATTCTTCCATCATGGCAAACTCATGGAGAGCATCAGAAAGATAGCTGACGAAAGTGAGATGTATTCAAAGAGGCAGATATTAGGTAATTTCCAGCTATATGCTGACTAAGAGTGGATAGAAGATGGAGGAGGAAAGAAGACTGACGTCTATAGATGTTTAGTGTGGTGGAGAGTCATTCAACTTATGTCTGAAGCACAGGAGCTTGCATTGCCATGGTGATACTTTGGGAGTATATGCCTGAGCTCTGCCCCAAAACGGAGAATAAAGGTAAAGGGAGAATTGACAGCCAGCAACAGAAGAAAAGACAGGCAAAACACAGAACATAAATTCCTTCACTACAACGCAAGTTTCATGGAAATTTTACACAGAAGAGCTTACAAACTGAAAAGGAGACAGCTGTGAGGCTTCAGATTTTGAGAGGACCTCTGCCCTATCTTACTGACTGGACTATTTTTCCATTTGTCAGCCATGCTGAATATACTTCCTGCCTTTAGGTTTGAGTTTGTCTTCTCACTTTTTGGAATTTTTGTGGCTTTTCGGTGATTGCCATTTTAACTATTCCACTTCAAAGGAAATTACTGGAAGACAAAACATGTCATTTCAGAAATAGGGAAATCATTATACACATATTTTATGTGTCTGGTGAAAGCAACAGTGTAAATTGCTGTTGTACACTGCATTGCAAATTTTTTAAAAACTCAGTTTGGTTCTTCATGATGTGGAATAAGCAATGAGCTGATACATATTTTTGCTAGCTCTGATTTTTCTTTCTTTAAAAAAAAAAAAAAAGCAAAAAGACTTGCTAGACTTTTCCTCTGGTGGATTTTTGCTGTAAATTTTGCAAAGTTTTATCTTCTGGAAAGGTTACACTTTCTTGCCCCTTTTCTGATAATTTTCTCTAGCACCTTACCAGGAGGTCACATAGGCATTTCCATCTCCATAACCCAGCAGATGTCGGTCTGTTAGTGCAGTGGTTTTGGTGTACTATCGCTTATCACGTTTTTGCCCTTTAGGTGCCAACCTGGATTCACTGGAGCAAGATGTACTGAAACTCTGCCCATGAAAATCCAAAACCAAGAAAGTATGTTAAAATAATCTGAACTTTGCTTTCTTCCCCAACTACAGCAACAAAATCAATAGTACTTGGTGTTTTCACAGTTCAGCTGGAACTGGCCTCTTTACGCACTAATTTATAACCTGATTCTCTAAAGCAAAATCTGTACACCATGGCATTAATGATCTCCAAAATGTTTCTCATTTGTGTGATTTTTGATCTTTCTATTCGTTCGCAGATGCGTTTGTATTGCACACACTGGCAGCTTTCTTGTTTGGGAGACTGCTGTAAAGTGCAACCCTAAAAGAGCAAATTCACAGAGATGAGTGATGTACAAATCATGTGTCCTTGCTGCCTTGTGGAAGGTGCATCCTAAAAGCAATTTGGGAATCTGGAATGGTGATTTTCTGTCTCACATCTTGAAACACACTTTGATCTTGATTGGTTTGGTTTTGGCTGTTTTTTTAGGGGAGGGATTTCTTTTCATTTCCACAGAGCAAATGAGTTGCTCTCAACATCTTGAGCCATTTTGACATGCTAAACTGAGATTCAGTTTCTGAAAGTGAACTCACCAAGTCATATCAGTTCACACTGAAGGAGCTTCTTTCTTAGCATATATTCACCTCTTCTCTTTTCTCTGTTTTTTCTCTACCATTTTTTTTTGTTTGTTTTTCCTCTCAGGTGCCCAAATGAATTTACTGGTGATCGCTGCCAAAACTACGTAATGGCCAGCTTCTACAGTACGTCCACTACCTTTCTGTCTGTGCTGCAGTAGAAGCATGCTCAGTTGGTGCCGCTTTCTTGTTGCTGCATCTTTCCTCCAATTTTTTTTTTTTTTAATCTCTAACTAGATTTGTTGCCCAAGGCCTAATATTGATTTTCTCTGCCTGTTGCATGAAAATGATAACAAAAAGTAATTGCAATACTCTCCTGGATTGTTTGGCTTTGAGGTTATGGAGAAACGCAAGACTTAGGAACGCTGTGAAATTAACACTGAATGGTGTGATACAGACTCCCCACTGACATCAAGAAGCAAAAGAGCAAAAATTACTTTTTGGAAGTCTCACATTTTATTTGTCACAAAAAGCTTATGAGTCTCTATACAGGGCAGTACTCCCCCAACAAAGGGACAGGTAGCTAATCCTCTACTTACATATGAGATTTGTGTTTGGACCTACAAATTAGGTAGGTCATCAAAAAGGTAATTTACATGCTTATCTCGTTTGTAATGAGTGTGTGCCAAACAGGATCAAAATCTTCTTTATTGTCCAAGTTTCAAGGGAAAGAGCATAGAAAGAAAAAGAAAAGGAGGAGAGATGGCAAAAACAATGGGGCCTGACAGATTTATTTGTGGGTAGCAGGTGCAAGAGATCAAGGATTTCAGAGCCAGATTAATTGGCCAAAGAAATGTACCAGACAGACATGCACACACATACACGCACATGCATGCATGCACACACACACCAAGGACTCTGTCTGTGTCAGACTGCTGGTAGAATCAGCACTGCACTCACATATCTCATAAGGTTTCCCATGGAGGGATGGTTTGTCACGGAGGAAACAGAAAGTACACTATCTATTTTCTCTCATTGGCTATAGCAAAATCAAAGGTAACACATAAGAAAATTGCTTAGATCTTACATGTTAATTCATGTGTACCATTCATAATTAATTGTCCCTGGCACCAGAATATGCTATGATCTAAAGGCAGTATTATAGGAAATATTTTTTTGGTGGATTACTTGCCAGCACAGAAACATTTCAGAGACTATAGGCTAGCGTAATTTAATTTCTGTTAGTATACAGGACAAAAAGCTGTTAGCATGTGCTGGACATTTTGGAGCCTGAAGAGATGCATAGATTTTCTCTTAAACTGATGGATGAAAAATGTCCATACATAATTCATACTGCCCATCATGGAAGCTAAATCCCAGGGGTGCTGACTGGAGACCAGACCTTCCGGCATTCAAGTGTGTCTTTTATGCCCTGTTTTAAAAGCTTTATTAGGGTAAGTTATTTTTAAAAAGCCTCTGGTAACTATGAATTTGAAAATTTTTATGCTGTTGCAGTGTTTAAGTTTAACAAACGTTAGCTTTAAATGGCCTTTTCTCTCTATTGCAGTGAAAAGTGCAGTTAAGATATTCTGATCTTGGAAGAATCATTTAAAAGGAAGTGGTGTAAAAATATAAGGTCCATTGTTTGCTGCTGAATTTATCCTGAAAACAGTGGGAGAATTGTATACTAATCATAAATTAATTTTCCTTCCTGGGGGGGAAGAAAAGTGGTTTAGGTGGGTTTTTTTTCTTCATTAGTTTTTCAGTTTCCTAACTCTGGTTGGGATTTTTAAAGGATTCTTTGGGCAGTAGACACCAGAGATTTTTTAAATTTGCTTCCATGGAAAAGAAATAGATGGCCTAGCTTTGCAGCAACAGTTATGCTCAGCTGTAGGTACTTAAGCCGGTCCAGCCCTCTTCTCCTTCAAATGCACTGGCAGGAGAGCATGCTGCTACCTACCTCAGACTACTCTGAGAGCCCCAAGCAATGGCTATGAGACTCTGGCAGGCACTTCTGCCTACCCTGCATCTGCAGTATAACATCAGATTTCTTAAAATGCTGCAAATTTTAAAATGACACTTTTGAAAAAGATACATTTATATTTAACAAAAAAAAAATCAATGAAGAAGCATTTATATGACTTTTTATTATTACAATGAATGCAAACTACAGCATACAATTTAAAAGGGCACTTAGAACGAGAATTATCTTCAGGGAAATGTTGCATTTGGAGCTTAAAGCCAAGCTCATATTTTGTACTAAGTGTTGCAGATAGATGATTAACTTAGCTCTGTAGGTGCAGCTTTTGCAAAGTACAGAGCAAGTTGGGATGTTAAACAACATAAGTGCCAGCAGGAAACAAAAGTGTACATGTGATCTATACAGTGCTATCTAATTTTACTTACTTTCAAAAGGGTCTTTCTTCATTTGGAAAGAAATTGTCAATGGGGTTCCATGCCAGCTGTGCCTGCTGATGAGCTGTTACTATCTTAAGGCTCTGTATTTGGCTATTGAGAAAATGTTAGCTTCAGAAATCTGCCCTAGAGCTGCTATCTGTTAGAGTCCTTTAGTTAAAAGCTTTGCTGAGCGCCTTTTGCAAGATTAAAAGAAGGCCAGTGCTGAGCATTCTGGAAATCCGTCATCCCAACAGAGTACAAGGCTACCTGGCTTATCTTGGTAGTGGTTTGGTTAGCTCTGGAGGATTCAGTTATCATGATGTACTAGAAATAACTTGAAAAGGGGCACAGGAAATTAGGTGGATCCCCATTTTAACAAGAGTTCAGCCATAGAAATGCCTTTCCTTTCTGTCAGTGGAAATAACTGGGAATGGATGTGAAGGAGACTACATGTTTAGGCTGACTGTCCCTTGGCTTCCAGCTTTGCAAATACACCAAACCATAGGACAACCCATTGTGGCTGAGAGGTGACAGCTTGTTAGATTCCCCGCTGCCACAGTTACCTTCAGCACTGCAGCTACGCTATTTTTCCCCTTCAGCTGGTACTTACCACCACTACAGACCAAGGGAAACTAGAGAACAAACTGTGCTGGTTTTGCTCGTCTCGGGACTCTGGTTGGCAGACATTGTAATGTCCTTTCGTTGAGCACACCAGTCACAGCTGCTACCAGATGTTTTCCCCAATACCCTGGCTTTTTGCTGCCAATCTCTGGGGCTCATGGTCCACCATTGGTCCATAAGACACCAGAAGGTGGTCCACAAAAATGTTGCAAAAATACATCTGCTCCATGCAGTTGTATTTGCTGTATTTCAGTGTTCACACATTCACTCCCTTGAAGGCAAGGAAGCAAGGTTAATGTTAATTAACATTAACATCTTTGGCTAATTTTTATGTAGCTGTGCATGAGAACTCTTATAGCAACACTGTGCTGAATGATCCTTGGGATAAGAAAGACTAGCAGAGCCTTGGATTAATAGAAGGTTGAGGAGACTTCTCTAGAGCATAATGACAGGTAAATTCTTTGTCCTCCCAAATGCCTAGATGGCCGAGGACCCCAGCCAAAGGGCCAACTGAGTTGCTTCCTTCACTACTTGACAGTTATATACATATTAGGAATATAGAACAACTTGTGGAGTATTTTGTGAGCCATCTCAGGCATGAAGTGGATGTGGTCCCAAGCTTCCTGAAGGCAAGTGTTTCAGCATGTGACACCATTTTAACATGTGTCCGTTTCAGCTCTGCCATCCTTGGTGAGCAAGAGGTACAGCATCAAGACGGGCAGAGGGAAATTTCTGTTTAGATGACAGTCCCTGCATCATATTGTCAAGATAAGACTGGCTGAGAAATTAAAGGGGAAAAGAGTTGAGTGAATCTGCATTATTGTACAGGAATGACCAAAACTGCTGTTACTCTATAACACAGTTTTTCCACATAAACTACAGATCTTCAAAACTCCATTTTTCAGCAATTCTACTAGCTCAGTATTTCTCAGTTTTCATATATTACTCAAGTGGTCACATCTATATGAGGGTACTAGACAATCTTACTTGAAATTTTTGATTTTTAAAGCCCTTTAGCACCCTAAATTGTACTCTTTATGCGCTGAGACGAAGACTCCTAAATTATGCAAACAGATTTTAAAAATGTCATTGTCTATCTTCTGCTCAACGTTAAAGAAGACAGTTTTTCACTATGAACTGCTTGGTTAATGCTCATTAAATACTGAAATTGTTATGATAGGATACTGTAATTAAAAAAGAACATTTTCTATCCTTGTGAGACTCGAATCAGTTGTAGGATAACAGTTCTACAGGGGCCATAGGACTTAACATCCCAGGTTCAAAATTGATTTTGCGGCCTGAGTACCACTGAAATAAACCAAGATTTAGGATCCAAAGTGGATCATAAGCCTCAGAAAGAGACACAGCATCCCAGTCCCTCAAGCAGAATTGGCCAACCTGTAGGGATTCTGCTCTGTGATAATTTGGGGGACTTTAGTTTGTTTTCAATTCAAATTACATGAAAAAGAAACTTTCTGAGAATTTCTCATTACCCACAGAACACATTTAATAAGAAAACTAACCAATGACTTAAGAAACATGGCACCTTGATGCTTCCTTCAGAGGTGAAATTGGTCTCCCTACACATCTCTGCTACTGCGTGCAGTTGATCCAAATGGGTGGTTCCCTTATGAGGTACAAGGTCTCCACACAAACCTGCAACTGTGCTCACCTCTCACTGGGCAGTACGATACCTCCAGGGTATCCACCCACCTAATTCTTCTATAGAGTGGCCACCCCAAGATCTCTGGTGCCCAGCAGCTGTGGCACACCACTCATGAACACAGCATGCAGTCCCGGAAGACCTATTCCAGCATTTCCAGGCATCGTAGTCTTGTTCTGTAGGCCCTGGACAGCAACATGCTACAATATATCCCATGAGTTGTAGCTGTAAGTCACTTTTTTTTTGAAAAAAAAAAAAAACAAACAACTTCATCCAAAGCATTTATTCTTCCAATAGTGCCCCCACAAAAATCACATCCCGAATGAAAACTGAATTGTTAAAAGTAATTAAATTTCTTCTTAGAGTGCCTGGACAAATATTCAATAGAAACCACATTGAATGTTAAAAGTAATCAACAATATTGGGTAAATAGGAAAATATCAAAAGTAATGATCTGCTTATAAAATGAGAAGTGTTGGGATATTGTTCTTTCTTTTAATCGGGTATAGGGAATGTAGCTAGGAATACCAAAGATAAATAAGAGCTACATGACACTAAGTTTGACTAAGCAATGCATGTTTCTTCAGCATGTTTTCTTGTTAGGGCTTTCACCCAGAACATATTCCCATTTTAAGTATGAACTTCCCATTGAATTATTTGAAATAGAAACTGCATGATATGAATTACTTCTCCTAAAGTTAAATTAAGCCATGCTAGGCCTCTTATCTATAAGCAAGTATAAGTACAGCAATATATATGCATGGGCATGTCATTCATTTTATTCAAGACTTACCCAAGCTTTCTATGCAACTAATGTGTATCGTTATCAGTGTTCATGTACGCATGTAATACTGGCTCTTTAAGGAAGAGATCTGGATGGATTCCAACTTACTTAACCCTTAAAATGTTACTGATTGGGGAGGAAGAATTGACATTCCCCACATGTACAAACTACATAAAAAATCCATTTGGTGAGAAAATTAGGATTGGCTTTAAATTTCACAGCATGCAAGGACAAAGAAAGTGAGAGCCACCATGATTGTGGTGTTGGCCCCGTGGGAAGTGTCTCCTAGGGTACCTGCCTGGGGGAAACCTGTGTCCCTCCTCACCCCTGGCTGCTGGGACCTGGGGATGCTAATTTAGGCATCATCCACATAAAGAGCATCAGCCCCTGCACCCCAAGGTGCATCCATCCAGCCAGGGGCTGGTTCTGCCAAGGCAGCGTGTCCCAAAGGCAGGGGAAAAGGGTTTGACTCCTCATCTTCCAGACAGGAGAGCCCTGCTGCAGTCAGTTTGCAAAGCTGAGAACAGCTCCCACTGCTGAGCAAACAGTCCCGGCCACCTCCAGGTCACAACCCACAAGAGCAAGGAGCCACACACAGGGGACAGGTGCAGGGCCAGAAGAGAGGGCAATGCACGACCCATTTACATGGGGATGCTGCCCCTTGTAAAGTATCCCTGTGCTCTCATGGTCCCATCTGAAAACAAACAGCTGTTTCACATGGCACCTTCAGGCCATAGTCCCCTTCATTTCAGTAAGACCTTTAAGGGTTATTGGTTCCCGCTTCATTCCCTGCACTGTGGCAGTTCAGATCCCCCATACCTATTTCGGTGTGTAATGTTTTCAGAAGCTCTGTTCAGGTAGCTTACAGAGGTGCACTTGAGCACTGCCCATGTAACCACATGCCCCTTGGTCCTGTTTCACATGCAAATACAGAATAGCCGTAATTCTCATATGTGATTTATTTTTGAGTACAGTGTATTGCTCTTTTCTGAAACTTTTTCCTTTTTCTTTCTTTTTTTTTGTCAACTTTCTGCATTGGCAGAGCATCTTGGGATTGAATTTATGGGTATGGACCAATCATTCCTTTTAGCCTGCAGATTTTAGAGCCTGAGAGATAAACCCCTTTTTATTTTTTTTTCTTCACTTCCCCTTTTCAATTTCTAACCAATTTCTTTATGCTTTAGAAGGGATCATACAGCTATAACAACAACCCGTATCAAAATGTTAGCGGAGATCAGCTCACTAAAATGGTAATAGTGATAGGATATTCCAGACCTGAATAGTTCTAGGAATTACTGAAGTAATAGAATCATCATAGAATGGTTAGGGTTGGAAGGGACCTTCAAAGGTCATCTAGTCCAACCACCCTGCAGGGACATCTTTGACTAGATCAGGTGGCTCAGAGCCTTGTGAAACCTGGCCTTGAACATTTCCAGGGACGAGGCATCCACCACCTCTCTGGGCAAGCTGTTCCAGTGTTCTACCACCTTCATTGTAAAAAATTTTTTCCTAGTATCTAATCTAAATCTACCTCCCTCTATCATGAAACCATTACCCCTAGTCCTGTCACATAGTGTACATTCCTTTTTCTGCTGTGTAATTTTGACTAGTTTTGACATTTGCTCTTGCAAAGTTCTTCTAGGGCTGCCAAATTTTGGAAACACTGTAAGCATTACACAAAATGACTAACTAGTCTATAAAAAAAAAAAAAAGATAAGCTGTTACAGCTACTTAAAATTCTCAAATTTGCAGTTTGGAGCTCTAGTTTCCAAGTAAAGTTTTATGTCTAAACCCGCAGCTAGGTATGTAAATCAGATGCATAGACATATGTGTAAATGATATGCATATGTATATTCATTTCTAGTTCTGCAAACTAGAAGTTAACTGAAAGTTATTTAGGAACTTGAATAGAGGCTTACAGCTAGATTCAAGATCCTCAAGTCAGCAAGTGTATTCAATATTTCTAATACTAAACTCATATTGCACCCCACCAAGAATACTGGCAGTAGGTATTATTTTTATGCTTTGGCTTCAATATAATAGAAATAGATCTTAGAAGTCCTCTTCATTAATAGACTGCACTTATCTGACTAATATTTAGTAAACTAGGGTACAAATAATGCATCTCTTGAACAGGCTAAGTTGGAATTCAGGTAGTTTGGAATCTCCTAAAATTGTCGACAGAGGAGAGGAAGCAGGCAGTGATGCTTTTCACACAGTTTTAGTTCATGTTCTTGTTAAAAATGCCTCCCACAAAATGTCATTAGCTTAAGCTGTGAACTGTGGAAAACTCATTACAAGTCTGAATTTAAAAGATGTCTTAGAATCCAGCTTATTGTTATTATCACAAGGTAATATTAATTCTCACTCATAAGTACTAGATTGTAGTAGAAGACATATGACTACCTTAATATATGACGAATTAGATTAAAATAATTTTAAAAACTGGCTTACAAATGTTGCTTTATATATGAAATTACATTACATTACCAACTCTTGGAATGAAATTCTTTTAAAAAACCCCAGAGACCTGTAAGAAGAAAAACTTTAAAACAGAGCAAATTTAAGACTATATATGTCATCAATTATGTATAAATTAGAGTGATGTGAAATTAATTGCATAATGTGCATGTTCAAAAGGCTACACATAGAGGGATTTTATGTCTTGACTTAGGTTTCATGTTGATTTGATTTTCCTAGCGTTCTGCAGGGGAAAAAAAAATCAAACTATTTTTAATATTTAACAGGCAAAAACCTTTTCTAAATTCTCATTGCACATACATTTCTCTACAGACTTTTCCCCAAGGCTCCTATTAATTATTTTCAAGTTAGTTTGACGAGCACTGCAAATACTATTAATTATTTTCAAGTTAGTTTGACGAGCGTGTTATTTGTCTGGACGTCTTTAACTGACGTATGTAACGTTAACACATTTACAGAGAGAGGGCAGGTTTGTAGCAAGACCCAGTATAACCAAGAGGTCTGTGGGAGTTCAGTCCCTGATTTGCAAAACTCTTCTGACTTTAAACGGAGAGGCCAAGGCTCATCCTTGAGGCACCATATGGCCTGTAGAGTCATGGTCACGCTCCTCATCCCATCCTGGCTGCCAGCATCCCTGCTGACGGCAGTGACCCCCCATAGTTCACCTGGCCATTTCCCCATCGGACACTGCTGTCCCAGGCAGGGAGACCCTGTCACCCAAGAGCACAACCAGATTTACATGGGAGCTTGCTGATTTGCTGGGCAAGACATGCCCGCGCGTGCATGCTTTCCCAGTCAGTCATTCCTCTTATGGCTTGAGGGAGGGCATGGCGGTGCCGCCTTTCATGCACATCCTGTCAAGATGGGTCATCCTAAGGACCTGACTCAAAGGGCGTGGGAGGGAATTAAGGCAATGAAAGTAGACCCAGGGGTTTACTTCTCCATGCCCCTCAAGACCTACAGTCCCAGCAGACATGCCAATATGAGGAGTGTTGCTCTGGGCTGCACCCACAGCCCTGCTCGCTTCCTGCACCCCCTCCCCTGCCATGGGTGAGAGCCCAGGAGCATCCAACACACAAGTGACAAGCTTCAACCCAGTAGCAGCCTTAGTGAGGCCATCACCAGACAGCTGCCCAGCTTATTTGCAAGAGCCTCAGCCTGGAGTAAACCTCCTGCAGTCAGTGCAATTTTTCCATGAGTATAAACAACCAAGCAGAGTTTCCACTGTTAATTAATCTTCGTCCTCCACTCTCTTCCCCTCCAAGAAAAGCAGGTTGATATCTCCTTATTCATTTTGCTTTCATGAGCTAACAGGTGTCAGCATGTCCACCGCAAAAAAAAAAAAAATAATTGAAAGCATTTCAAATTTGCCCCTAAATTGCTTAGCACAATTCTCTTGTTTCCTGTGACATTCTCATAATACACCATTTCCATGGCTAACTAATAAGCGCTTTCAGAATGGGCAAAAATGGGAAGCGGATCAAGTGCCACTAACTAGCCTAGGCAAGGAGTTATGCTGTATGAGAAATCCCTTCACACTCTGCTTCAGCCTTTTTTTTTTTTTTGTCCCCAAGCATTTCTTCACTCTTTTTTTCCAGTACCAAGCATGCTGTGCCAGGCCTGTAGTTGACTTCTCAACCCTTTAACCTTATCTTGCCCTATATTTCACCATTCACTTTTCCTCTGTGTCCTGTTTTGTTTTGGTTTGGAGTTTCAGCCCTTTCTTCCTTCCCTTTTTTGACTTTCTTTTCTTGGAGTTATGTTTTTGGTTTTTTTAATACATTTTTGCAGCATCCTAGTTTTACCAAACTCACTTCTTCCTTCTCCCTCCTTCTTAGTAATCAGTGCTATTAATTTTGTCTGACAGTGCTCATGACCCGTTTGCTGGTGTTTTGGTTTACAGTGGGTTTGGCTTGTAGGACAAATTCGTTTCATGGTAAGGTGCATTGTATCAGAGAAATTAGGATTTCTTTTTGCTTTGTGGTTTGTTGCACAGAATATTTGCTATTTGCCCAGAGCAACTTTAAATCTAAACAAGGTAAGCCCAGGAAACTCATTAGAGGAATGACTACTACCTCTTTAATAGGGAGCATTTTCTCCTGAACTGGCGTGACATCTATGACAGCACGTCGCTTAAGTGCCTGAGCTTAGACAGAGACGCATGGCACATGTGAGAGACCGTTGTGCATCTCTGTACGTTCTGGAATTGCCCTGCAGACCTTTTATGTTCATGTAAGTCCCTTCCAGCAGGAATAACGATGGCATTTATTGCAAAGGTAGCATGGAGCTATTTAGCTTTTATTCATTCATTTATTTTTAATCACCTGCTGGCATTCTGACTGTGGTCAATATTGCAATCTGACCTAAGGCCACCCTCCAGTCTGGATCCTCCAGGGCAAGTTTTCTGGCCTGGCTGCTTAAGCAAAAATAAGACTTGAGAAATGGTAGGCACTCTTTCGTCCTAAAAGCAGGAATGCAATTCCGTATTCATACAGAACACACCTCTGTTTCAGCACTCCTTACATAACATTTCCTCAGCTCAGCACACAGCGATGCTCTCTGCCAAACATGAGTGAGGCTGGAATGCATGGGTAGCTCCAACCCAAACATTACCAGTGCTACTAACATTTTTATTATAGTGAAATATCTCTGATTAACGAGATCAGTAACAAGTTGTCATCACTGAGCAAGCTGCCACTCTAGATAGAGCAGTTCCTTTGTTGGACACAAAGAGACGCAAGTAGAAACCCAGCATTTCCCTGATACAAGGCACTCGTTGTTGTTGATATTGCTGTGATTTTGGAGGAGCGCTGGAGAAAGAGTCTGAATTTTATGACCAGAGCTCAAAACCTGTCTTCATTTCCATTGGTGATATAATTACAAGCCAAGCTCATGTGTCAAATGTAGAAAGATATTTTGAAATCTCTCCTGTAAAGACAACTGAGATATAAATTGGTATGGGGCAGAGGGACATTGCATATGAAAACAATCCAAAAAAAAGATAATAAGAAAATAAATTTCTCTTAAGGTTCATAATATAGGCCTTCATTCCAGCTGTCTTTGCAGAGTAAAACTTCCAAAGCATTTGCAAATTCATGTTATGACCTTAGTGCATTGCATTTTTATTTCCAGCAAATGCTGAGTGTTTGTCAATTGTGAAGTTGTTTCTTAGATGTTATTCTTGTTGACTTAAACAAAAAAAAATACTTTTGATTGTCATTGTATGGATGATCACTTGTCCCCACTGCATTAAGAGTCTATGGTGTAGTCCTGTTCTCCTTGCAATCAATAATGAGTCTGCCTAAAGTGTGGTGGCTATGTTTTGGTGTGGTTGTGTGAATCTGTGCAGTGGTTTGTAGCATGCCAGCTATTGACTGTGTGCTCCTCGCCTAGCCATCCTCCCTGTTGTGACCTTCTCTGTTTTTATCCCTTTCTAGAAGCTGAGGAACTGTACCAGAAACGGGTGCTGACCATAACTGGCATTTGCATTGCTCTTCTAGTAGTTGGCATCATGTGTGTGGTGGCCTACTGCAAAACCAAGTAAACTTTTCTCTTCTTTTTTACATGTGTGGTTGTTGATCAGGGGCTTCCCAGTTGACTGTAGCTTCTACTTCTCTGAGCATTAAGATTGTATCTAGGTTTCTCCAGATCTGAGCTGAAGAGACAAAACTGTGGCCAGAGTGCTCTGGTCCAAGCCAGAAGGGTGCAGGTCTCCATGTCCACCAGCAATGCAAAAATAAGATGGGTATCTGAAAGGTTCCTCACCCTTCAGATGTGACTCGGACGAACTTCACTGACTTGCAGTTCTTTGTCTACCACCCATTCCAGCTGGTTTCCCCAGCAAGACAGGAACAAATCCCAACACTGGGATCAAGTTGCTCTCCAGCAGTAAATTTTCTGTATCAGCCTAGTTTGTTTGTACTTGAGGCAAGATTAACGGTGCTAAAAGTAACTAAGCACCAAAGGCTAAAGAACTGGACACAAAAGTGCTCCCAATGCAAAAGTAGGCACTGAAATGCATTCTGTGAGTCTCTGTAAATTACTGGGGGTGAATCTCAAACATGCATGAAGCACCCTGGACCATAGATCACACTGAACATCAGCAGGATTTGTGCTGCCAAAACTTCTGGCTGCTCTTATAAATCTCCCCACCAAAACATTGAAAACCCTTATCATAAATCTTCCACATTTGTATAAACCTGATTTACTGTTACAGGGCCTGATTGGTAGTTGGGTTGTTGGTTTTCCTTGTAAGCCCCACCAATAATGGAAGTGTCAAAACAAGAGGAGGAGGGCAATAATAGGTCCCCACTTCAGTAAGAGCCCAACCACACACGTATGCTGCTTCCACCCACAACTTTGTGCCAGTGATCCGTAGGGAATGACTGAAACAGTAATAAAGAATCACATCAATTACTGCTTTTAGAAATGACAACTGGCAAGCCAGGGCAGCTAAACAGTGTCTTTCATGGTCCAAAGTTCATCAAAATCAGCCAAGACTTCTCCATGAATTTCAAAAAACATTTACTCAGCGTCCTGAAGTATGGTTTTCTATAGAAAGAGCCCTCAGAATCCATCAGGGATCTGGATGCTTTGTCATGTTTGTCCCAGATGTCAGCAATCACTGCCAGACGAAAGTGAAATGTTTTCAAACACACCTGATGAGAGTGAAAGTGAGCTGCCTGTTCATGGCTCTTCAAATACAGCAGTGATGCCAGACTGCTATCTGTGAGATGTTCCCCGCATGCTCTTTCCTCCTATTAGGAGAAAACAGAGAAATCAGGGGAAATGCTGGAATAGTGTTAGGATAACACACTGAATAAAATACAATGGCATAGATTTGTTGGTCTCCTTGCAAGAGATACTGATAGTCAAATGCTAAGGCAATGCCCTCTGACACTAAGTCTTAATTCAGAGGTGCTTTATTTGTCAGTCATTTACATTAAGGGAAAGGCTTTTTGGAATAAGTTAAGTACACATTAGGTTTCCCATTATTCTTTCTCCTCAGTTTCCTAGAGTAATTTTCTTTTTCAGTCCGTGTCCTTTCACTAGAGGACAAATGGCGCACATAGAAGCATGCAAAATGGAAATACATTGATCACTGAAGGTGGGAGGTAACGTGGTTTCCTAGGGACAGATTCCCAGGCAATACGTGCCAGAATCTCAGACCCACAGGTGGTAAACTCAAACTCTCTCTAGAACCCACTTCCTCTACCATGTCAGAGGACTCAAGTTGTCCTCAGCTCCCAAAGTCTTCAAGGTGTCCTGAAGGGGTGCTGTGAAATCAAGTTAAAGCCTTGTCTGTGTTGCTTCTGAGCCCAGGCAGGTCTTTGGGTAGCTGCTCAGATACCTCCTGGCACTGCACTCTCAGTCTGCCTTAACCACCTGTGTGTCCGAAGATGATGCCTGATTATCCTCCAAACACAAAGTCCACATGGATCATGGACTGTGTCCTGCTGAGACAGGAGCATTTCCAAGGCAGCTGTGTCTGGTTATACCATTCATGTAGAGTGACATAAATTAAATGTCTTCCACTATCCAGGCACATACACACAGAAAATATGTAAAATACAGTGTGTCAAGTCATGTTTTCTTTGTCCTTAAGCTTCCCTGGCTATCAAGCGTCAACATATTTATTGTTTTCCCTTCCTTCTCCTTTTTGGAAAGCTGGAATAGTCCCCTTGAGTTCAAAACAGGATTGAAAATGGTTATATCTTACACTGTCCTATACTGCCAAAAAAATCTGCACTTCTGCGTACTGCTAAGGGAATTGTGTGTATTTTAGCTCTTGCCACAGCCAAGATCATATGCACTCTGCGGTGTGTTGAAGCCTGCATCCTCCCTTAATTTCCCTGGATTCTGTGGCAGGATGGTGGAAGTTCTCCAGTATAATCAGACAGAACTGGGGAATATTGATAAATTAAGTCTGAAATTTAATAGTTCTTACCCCAGTTGTTTATTTTGGTGTTCTATGTAGTGCATTCTGCATAGCTTTCACAGCACCCGGTTTGACTATGCTGCAAGTTTTGTTACTGACAGCTTGTAACAATCTCCTGAAAAGTTCTCTTGAGGAGAGATGGAAGGATTAGCAACTGGAGCAGGAGCAGCTGAGAACGAGGCACAGTAGAAGCACCCAAGACAGCCAGAGCCCATGCCATTAGTACATGTGATTGACGGATGGTCCTATGAATGCATTAGCAACCCTGGCATCCATCTGGTAATCATTAGGTTCCAGAGTTAATTTGATGTTGCTGTAACAAAACCTTCCAGAACTGCCAGGCTGGCTGCAGGCTCAGGTATACCTCACACGCTCACTCACTTTGGATTTCCATGGCTTCCTCTGCACCCTTCACTTCTTTAACACTTTTATGTATTTGGAGTGCACTGTTGAGGTAGGGAACAAATCCCACCAAAAAAAAGTGTAGCTGCCACATCACAAAGATCGTGGCCTGCACCGTGTTTTCCAATGGCCACAAGCAAGCCCTGAGGCAAGGCCACCTTATCTCCCTGTGGTGAATGGTGAAGCTTAACCTGGTGGGCTGTCAGAAATCTGGGTGGGGCTGTCAAGGTAGCTGGCTTAAAATCCCTGCCCCCTCCCTTCTCAGTGCAGAAAAGAGCTCCTCCTGAGATAGACTGTGGCTCAGAAATTACTTCTCTCCTCCTCACACTTTTTCCCATCCCTCTGTGGCGTGCTGACTCCTGGAAGGGTTCCCACACATCCTTCCCCCTCTGCAGGTCCCCACAACTCCAGCTGCAATTAGACCTGTGGTCTTCAGAGTTACTCTGAGATCTTGCAGCAGTGGGGAAAGTGCTGGCAAAAAAAAAAAAAAAAAGCGGCGTTACATTATTGTCATCATCATCAACATGCTGAAAGGTGCAGCTGTTTTCCTTTTGTCTATTAAAATCATTTCCGTGTTTTGTGCACAGGAAGCAGAGGAAAAAGTTGCATGATCGCCTTCGGCAGAGCCTGCGCTCAGAGAGGAACAATGTGATGAACATGGCCAATGGGCCGCACCATCCCAACGCACCACCGGATAATGTCCAGCTGGTGAATGTAGGTTTTACTGCTCGTGTTTCAGCCTAGGCTGCCAGTGCCACAGCAAAGCTCTTCTCACAGCTTTTAAACTTCTACTTGCCACGGGCTGGTGACTGAATTATCTTGGCTTTCTCCATCCAGAAACAATTAAGGACTCTGCAAATAATACGCAGTAAAATGAGATATGTTTCTGCAGATGGCTGGTTTACAGGGTCATGCCACAGTTCTGCAGCTGTACCTGTGGATCTAGGATATCAAAAGAAAGAAAAACACCTCAGGAAAAAATACTAGTGGCTCTACAGCAGGGCTAAGTGCTGTAGGGATCAATTTATGCAAACACATCTTGCTCTTCCTCTGCCTCTGGCCTGATGGTTAGTGAGTGGGGACAGCCCCCTCAGATCAGGAATGTGACATTATGAATTCCTGGTTGAAAGCGTGAATGAAGATCTCACCTGGGCAGTAGCAGTGGCTGCGGAGATTTATTTTAGATTATTTCTTCGAGTGTTCAGTGTAGTGCGTAGAACCACCAGCATCCCCCAGCCACTTGTCAGAGTGGAGCAGAGTTAAACTTCAGCTAACCCCTTGGCCAAGCCCCTTGGCCTCAGAGGCCAGGGGTCATGCTGTCTGTAGCCACTTTCTCGTCTCCTCCCTTTCCCAGGGAAGTCTGATGTCCAGAGGGAACACTGGCTTCCTGCCTCCTCGAGCCATC
Organism: Tetrax tetrax; assembly: GCA_009806455.1. Lineage (NCBI taxonomy): Eukaryota > Metazoa > Chordata > Aves > Otidiformes > Otididae > Tetrax > Tetrax tetrax. The sequence goes on from WHYT01017641.1 coordinate 233,310, forward strand.
CCTGCTTCCCTGCTCCACCATCACTGTACATATTAATGACAACTTGTTGGAGGGGTGAGCTGACTCAGAAGAGCCTAGCTTCCAATATTTCTCCTCAAAAACCTAAATCTATGGTCAGATTATTAAGAGAGGGGAAAGCAGGAGTCCCAGCTGAGGAAAAAGAAGAGTCCTACTGGCAGCAGCATTGAGGGGGCCCCAGATGAAAGCTGTGCAGGACGCAGGGCACTGCACACCTCCAGCCCCCATCTTGGGAAGCTTTGGACAATTCTGCAGTCATCCCCTGATGAATCAGTCTGGCCTGGTGCTGCATCCATGAGCACTGAAAACAACCATTTCCCATCCAGATTCTTATCCTGCAGTGAACAATTGCTACTGCTAAATACTACTGTCTTCTCCATCAGAGAACAGTATTTTTTATGTGCCTGGTAGTAAAGGGGGGGTTGTCTTTCCAAGTCTCTGTCCATGAGGACTTCTCATTCCCTTGTTAAATACATACAAAATCATAGAGTCATAGAATGTCTGAAGTTGGAAGGGGTTCATAAGGATCATCAAGTCCAACTCCCTGCCCCTCTCAGGACTACCTAAAACTAAGCCATATGACTAAGAGCATCCTCCAGATGTTCCTTGAACTCTGACAGGCTTGGTGTTGTGGGGAGCCTGTTCCAGTGACCAATCACCCTGTCAGTGAAAAACGTTTTCCTCATGTCTGTTGGTTATAAACTGACTGGGATACAGACCATTGCTAATTTCCTCATTTGTTTCCTCCTACTTTGAGTTTAGATGGGGTATGTATGCAGAGGTGTACATGAGGCTCAAGTACCTCAGTGTGGGTTCTGCCTGCATTAAGTGGCAAAGTTTGTGCTTTGGCACGTGTGAAAAATTGCAACTTGGGGAGGAGGAGGGAGGGATTGGAAATTATGTCTGCAAATATGCTGTGAAGTACAGTTTGTAAACCTGATGTTTGTCTGGCTTTTTTTCAGCAGTATGTTTCAAAAAACATTATCTCCAGTGAGCATGTCATCGAGCGAGAAACAGAGACCTCATTTTCTACGAGCCACTACACCTCAACAACACATCACTCTGTGACAGTCACCCAGACACCCAGCCACAGGTACTGGAGGGGGAAGGCAAACAGCACCTGTAATAGCTGATCTGTTGCTGTTGAAAAACTGAAAAGATGTGTAAAAAACCAATCCCAGAAAAATCTATGCTCCTTTCATAGCATAGAGCATTTTAAGACTAACAATATTTTATGTCATGTCACCTAACTAATTATCTTTCCAGGAATTTACAAAGAGCTTTGTTGACTGAATGGCATTCCAATACTCTTACAGTTAATTTTAGTATATGCAAATTGCTAGATCAGTGATCATCCTTGTGACTGGAAAGCCCTCCTTTTCTCTCCTTTTATCCACACATGCAAAATCGTCTTGATGCATGTGGATTCATATGATTCACAAAACTCTGCAGCCCCAGTTACCAACCCAAAGGTTATGCTGCCCGTCTGGAGCAGCAATAGAGCCCTTCCTTTCCCTGGGCTAAACTTCGGCTCATCTGCATTTGCCACTAAAGTACCCTCTTACACTCCCCTCCCTTCTTCTGCTTTCCCGGTTTCTACTCTCCAGCTGGAGTAATGGCCATACCGAAAGCATCCTTTCAGAAAGCCACTCAGTGCTCATCAGCTCCTCCTTGGAGAACAGCAGGCATACCAGCCCAGCGGGGCCCCGGGGCCGCCTCAACGGCATCAGTGGGCCACAGGAAGGCAACAGCTTCCTCCGGCATGCAAGAGAGACCCCTGACTCCTACCGAGACTCTCCTCACAGTGAAAGGTAGGACACACCACTTCATTGCTTTCAGCTGGAAGGGCCTGGTGTTTCCAGACGGTTTCAAAGTTTGGGAACCCAGCTGTGCAGGTGTTCACATAGGGCATGCATCTCCTCATTCATAAAGATGGAGAGCTTGGTAGTAGTTTAGCATCTACCAAAAGCATTCCTCCCCTTCTTGCCTCTTCTGGATTTATTCCTAATAACCAACAACAGTTCACATTTGGATAAGCTTCACTGAAGTAATTTGTCAGAAATTTCCATTGTAAAGTAAAAACGGAAGTTTGCCTAACTATCAGTTTCTTAGAGGAGGCTAGTGGGAAAACCGAGGGATTTTCTGAGATGCAAAAGGTGGGGAGAAAGCAGTTTATTAATCTGTAGGAGGAGGGCACTAAGGACTCCTAAGCAGTATAGGAATTCTGCCGCTGCCTATTTTATGGGGAATTCCAGCTCCTAAACCCATTATCTCTTGCAGAAATTCACCTTGACACTTTATTAGATAAAAGCAAGGAACACACAGTGCAAGCCAGAAGAACCCAGGTTTCATGAGTCATTAGAAATAAAGCTGGCCAGGGGTTTTCCAACAAAGTAACTTTTTCTCTAAAAAGCCTTGTTCATAAGTACCTAAGGTCTGCCTTGGAGTGTATCAGTTGCAGGAAAACACTTATTGAATAAGTCTTCTCAGCTTTAGGCTAGGATTTTCTCTTAGGAACATGGGGTGCCCCAGAGTAGCAAAAGAAAGACTGAGAAGAAACGAGACTTTGAAAGACAGCTTTGCTCCCAAAAATCAGAGGCAGAAAAAAAGGGGAAAAAAAAAGGGTTACTGGACCAATTCTCTAAGCATTGTGAAATCACAAGGGATCTCTTAGGATGTTCATGATGTCAAAAATGCAGCCAGGCAGTCCTATGTAGGAGACAAAGTGTAGTTTCCAGAAATACAAATGTGCAAGCCATTTCTGTGGCTACAGAAAGCACAACAGGTTACCAGCAAGATAAGGCACCATGGCTGAGGGCCCTCTGAATAAGGCTTGTAGGACCACTAAGGATAGTGAACTGTCTCTCTCCTTACAACAAAGTTATCTGTTATTCACCATGGAATTTAATTTTAGGGTATGTGGCCCACATGGCCTAAACAGCCGTGGCCCCAGTCCAGCAGAGCACTTCAACAAGATTAACTTTTAATCATGCAAGTAGCCCCATTGAAATCAGCGCGAATGCTCCTGCAGCTAGAGCTCAGCATGTGCTTAAGTGCTTTGCTGGACAGGACCTATAGCAGTAAATACTGCATTGTCTGCTGCCTGGGAACTGTACAGGACACACCTGCCAATGGCGAGTATTGCAGCTTAGTATATTTGGGCATCTGTGTGTGAGAAGCTAAGATAATTTGTACTGTCTTCCTGCGTTGTCTGGGACACCTGGAGCATCATTCTGATATAAGCTGTTTAGATTTTAGGCGTGGGGAAAAGGAGCATGTGCCTTTCCATTTCGATAAGAAGGAAGGCATTTCATCAATTAGTGTGTTTCCTGAAGATCATGCTACAGGTGAAAAGCAGCAACACTTTGGTGATGACTCACCAGGCATTGATGGCCTAGCCTGTGCATGAAATGACTATGAATTCAGAATGCAGAAGATAGTTCCCTGGACATTAAATTAGGCCTCATCTATTTTTAGCAAGCAGGAAATACACAGCAGATTATTTCTGAGATGGATTGTGTGTAAGTGTTTATATATAAGGGGGGAAATGAGAGTTATTTGCAACTAAAAATTGACTCTGAAACATAAAGGAATGTACGAGCTGACAAATTACTTCCTGAAGCCATCAAATGTTGCTGTGCTGTGAAGTGGTAGATCGAGGCTGTGCTCTCTCCGGTTGCCCAGCTCCTTCACAATTTTGAAATGAAATTTAATAGACTTTACAATGGGTTCTTTTGCATTACCCATCCATTTGTTGGATCCCATGCCCTGGCAGTCATTTACATGAGAAGAGGAGCCAAGCACCTACATTTTAGAAAAGTCCTTAGCCATCTTATAGGAGAGAAGATCAGAAAACACCTTCTCTGCATGAAAGGCTGGACTATATGCTGAATTTGGCAGCATGTAACTAGTTAATGCTTGTTGGCTGGCCATGAATATACTCTGATCCCTTTCACTGAGCCAGCATAGTTTACCACTTGTTGGCTTAAAGCTGGATAAATATATTGCCTTTTAACCTTCCTTTTGGGATGGGGTAGAGCTGCATGTGTTCGGCTCCTGTGCTTCAGCTGGTGGACAGCAGCTTGTTAGCTCTGCCCCATTATGGTGTGGGGGAATACACAAGAAATGTGTAAATGCACAGCACCCCAGTATGAGTAACTCGACACTGATGGAAGTGTGCACAGTATGCTGAATACATTTAACTAACAGTGCATTAACTGAACCAGTTTAGCTAAAATACAATGTGTCAAGATGTACTTCCAACACTGTACCAGCTGGGGAAGCAAGAAAGGCTTCAGTTTTTCAGACAATGCCTATTTAAAAATGTGGAAGGGATGAAAAGCTCACTCGTGGAAGGAAAAATAAAGAATTACTTCATTCATCCAATGCACAGACCTATTGATTGCCCTCTGCTCCCACTGGCAACCAACTTGATTATTTTCATACATGACTCCAGTTTTGTTTTTCTTTCTCCTGTTCCTCAGTTGATGTAAATCAATGTGTCTCTGCTAAAACCAATTTACTCTACTACACATGAGTTCAGGATCTGTCCAGGTTTCTCTTTTATCCAGTAACTCTGTTTTAGTCAAGTATAAGATGTGCAAATGAGCCATAGAGTGGGTAAGAAAGTTGGATTTATCTTGGTAATTTCAGGTTCAAATAAGTAAATAAGTAATGAAAAACTAAATAACTTTGTCCATCATAGCCGCATAACTTGTCTCAATGGGCCTGTGTAAGAGATGGAGCTTAAAAAGATTTTACATTTGGACACAGATGAAATTCAGGCAAGTGAACTTAGGGTAAGAACAAAAGTAAAGACAGACTATGCAAAATGTCGTGCTAGGCCCTGTGCCTTTGATCAAGAGGTTTCAGGCAGATCCTTACCTGGCATGAATCCGCATGACCTCATAGCATCTCATGAAGCTCTGCTGATGCAAACCAGCTGAGAGTCTCACATTTGGTATAAGCTCTCTACTGGCACCTGAGCTTCCTTTTCAGAAGTCACCTTTGACCACTACCCTTGCCACAGAAAAGCAGGAAAGAATAGGGGCAAATTTTGCAGAGCAATCATGAACACTAGGTGAGGCAGTCCTATCTGTCAGCATTTTTTCCCACACAAGGACAAATAACACTCCATGTTTCTTTGCAGAAAGACCTACCAGCCAGACTAACTAGCACCCAAGGAGTGAAGCACCACAAATGGCAGTGCAAATCCTCCTCTGAATATCCTCAGTGATTAAAATTAGCAGAATCTGGCTCTAGATTTTGTCCAGAATTTTCTTTCCTCCATAGTCTGAGACAGTCTGGTTGCCAGAATAGGGTGAAGCCCTAAGAGGACTGTCCCTCAGTCTTCTTTCTTTCTCTCCTTCTGTCTGTTTGCATGGACCCCAGATCCTGGTCAAATCCCACCAGAAGTGCAGCGGCCATTTTCTTTTTGAGAAAATACTTGCAAATGCATTTTGTTTCTGGCAGACCCCCAGTCTCTGAATCCCATTCCTGGATTCATTCCAGGAAATTATTCTGGCAAATAATTTACAGCATCTCCATGGCTCTTCTGAGGCAAGGAGATCTGGGGGCTTTGCTGTGCTCCTCCTGCTCTCCAACGATTTTGCCCAGAGTCCAAGAAGTCAGCAGTTTTATAGGATTAATAGCAACTGGTAGCTCTGTTTGAGTGTGCTGGGAATCTTAAGGGATCCCTGCCTTTTGTAGCCCATGTGAGCAGCTGTGTTCACATGTCACCACCGCTCCTGTGCTCGCAACCTTTCCCCGTCTCTTCTCTTCAGGTATGTCTCAGCTATGACCACGCCAGCTCGTATGTCACCTGTTGATTTCCACACTCCGACTTCTCCCAAGTCCCCCCCCTCCAAAATGTCACCACCGACTTCCAGCTTGACTGTCTCCGTCCCTTCGGTGGCGGTCAGTCCCTTCATAGAAGAGGAGCGACCGCTGCTCCTGATGACCCCGCCGCGGCTACGTGAGAAGTACGACCACCACCTTCAGCAGTTCAACTCCTTCCACCACAACCCTGCCCATGAGAGCAACAGCCTGCCACCAAGTCCTCTGCGGATAGTGGAGGACGAGGAGTATGAGACCACACAGGAGTATGAACCAGCACAGGAGCCTCCAGAGAAACTCACCAACAGCCGCAGGGTCAAAAGAACAAAGCCCAATGGCCACATTTCCAGCAGGGTGGAAGTGGACTCCGACACAAGCTCTGAGGGCAGCAGCTCTGAGACCGAAACCGAAGACGAAAGAATAGGTGAGGACACACCGTTCCTGAGCATACCGAACCCCATGGTGACCAGTTTGGAGCCGGCCACTGCCTACCGGCTGGCTGAGAGCAGGACTAACCCGGCAAATCGCTTCTCTACACCGGAAGAGTTGCAAGCAAGGTTGTCCAGTGTGATAGCTAACCAAGACCCTATTGCTGTATAAAACATAAAACACATAGATTCACATGTAAAACTTTATTTTATATAATGAAGTATTCCACCTTTAAATTAAACAATTTATTTTATTTTAGCAATTCCACTGATAGAAAACAGGAGAGGGAAAAAAAACTTTTATAAATTAAATATACGTATGTACAAATGTGTTATGTGCCATATGTAGCAATTTTTTACAGTATTTCAAAAATGGGGAATGATATCAATGGTGCCTTTATGTTATGTTATGTTGAGAGCAAGTTTTGTACAGTTACAATGATTGCTGTCCCATAGTATTTTGCAAAATCTTCTAGCCCTCAGTTGTCCTGGCTTTTTTGTGCACTGCATTGTAATGACTGGATGTATGATTTGCAAGAATTTCAGAAGTCCCTCTGGTCGCTTGTTGTAGAATCCCCAGATCAAAAAGCCCTGTAATGGCACTCCCACCTTACCCATCCCACCAGGAGAAAACACACACACAGACACACACACATACACACAGGAAAAAAAAAAAAAAAAAAAAAAAAGGAAAAAAAAGAAAAAAAAAGAAAAAAAAAGAAAAAAAAAGATTTATAGTTTAAGTTAATGGGGCAAATATAATAGCAGATATCTGTAACCAAGCAAGGAAGAGATCTAGCTGAAAAACAAATGCCACTAATAAAAGTGCAATCAGTTTTCACCTCTGTTTTTTAATGTTTATTTGTAATAGATGATTTGTCCTTTTCCTTCCCCTCAATTTTCTCCCCTTTCTTCTCCTTCTCAGAAAGAACCCTGACAAGTTTCTAGGAATACCTTGTTAGTGTTGCTGTTGAAGTAAGGGATACTCTTGGACACAGAAATGACTTTCAGGGAAGAACTGATTTGCTGAATGGTTAAAAAGTATAGGCAAGTAGGAAGGACATAGCAGAAGTATGGAGTTAATTTCTACTTGCCTTTATTGACTCCATTATTTGGGGCGAGAGAGGCAAGGCTAATGCAAAGCCCATTCACGAAGGCAAGCACGCCATATGGGTTACAGCTGTAGTGTGCGTGGCTGTTTGAAATCAGTGTTTATATAGCCAGTGATGGCCTTCAAGTCTTTGACTAGTAATGCATGTGGATGCTGTCAGTGCTGGAGCAGTTGCCTCCATTCAGACAGAAGCAAATGGCCTCTTTTGCACTGAATTCCTATCAGTTTAGTCAGGAACATTTTGCCTCTTCTCTTCTATTGATTTTTGTTGTGTTTTCAGTTGGCACAGCATAGACTCAGGACTGATGTGGAAAACAAATGTTTTTCCTAGACTCTGGGGATTCTGAAAATGAGAACATATGTTCTACAGGTATTACTGGACTCTAAATAGGAGCTATGTCAAGAGAAAAAGAATTCCAGCCAAACTACACTCATCCTTTGGGCCACATCCTGGTCCCTGCTAAAGGAAGAGAAATAAGTCAAGGAAATTTTGTGAGATGTAAACCTGAGGAACTAAAGTCCCGACTCAGTAAATTGTTCAAGCATATGCTTATGCTAATCCCAGCATATCTTCCGCATGTGCTAGACTCCCGTTGATGCATCCAGTGCATGCATAAAGTTAAGCATGTGCTTAAGAGTTTTGCTGAACAAGGTGTCCTGTTGATCTGAGACCTGAAATCAAAATCTAGTAGATGAAGCTGCTTATCAGGATGATGAAAATCAGTGAGTTGCTCACTGTATAAATCAATCGCACCACATTAGTAAAAACATGGGTGAGTCTATCTGACCACCAGATTCAGCACAAAAAGAACAAAAAAAAACCTTAGTATAGGAAGAGGATGATGACAAAGTTGTACGCTTAGGATGCTGGTGGTAGAAGCAAATGCTAGGAAACTAGCACAGCTTTGGGCTACACGGTGGCTGAAGTAGCACTGCTTATTTGAAAAGTCTATGGGAAATAGCAAAGTTTGTCAAATACATACTCTCTGGACTTAAGTCCCCTTTGCCATTTTTTCCCTAGCTGGCATGTACTTGAACACTCTTTGCCTTTGCAGACCAAAACAAAAGCTCTCTACAAATTCTAGATACCATACACTCATTTTCATCCCTTTAGTCATGCCTATTTATCTGCAGTCCCATGCAGCAGAACACCCATCTCCCCAGTAACTCTGCAACTCAGTAATATAGAGGGCCAGGTGAGCTTTCCTGATGCAGACCACCAGTTTCCAAAGGATTTGCACTGTTGAGTTTCCAGAGGCACTTGAAAATCTGTTCTTTCAGTAAGGTCTCTGGTACTGCAAAGATCTTCCAGGGCAGACAAGACAGAAAAGGATGGCAGAGGAACAAGAGATTTGCCCCCAAATCACCCATCTTAGTGGCAGAATAGAGACTATAATACAGGTCTTCTGTAATCTCCTCCAGTATAGACCACGCTCAAGGCCAGCTCTCACCGAAGTGTCTGTGACAGCCCAGACAGATTAATCAGGATGGAAAGGGAACTTGCCTTGAAGTGGAGTAAATTATCTGACTACTAACACTCTTATTATAGAGGGCCAGTATAAAACAAAGGAGCAATTGCATGCTTGGGAGCTGTACATGTGAGATTTATTCAGTGTGGGTCTAGGGGAAAATGTCACATCTCTTCTGTTGCAGTGCCTCAAAGTCAAAATGGCGTGCAGTCACTGCTCCTCCTCCTCCAGGTACACGTAGTAGTGTGTTATAGGGAAAGCATGAAATTAGGCTGGGGGCTTCACATGGACCTAAGAACAAGAAAATACAATTGGGGATATGGCTGCCTAAGCCCTTAGGTCTTTGGGGAGAACCCAGCCTTACAGCACAATTCATGCAACAGCACGTTACGGGAGTTGCCCTGGCTTGGCACTCATAGAAGTGGGAGCAGGACACAGCCCCTCACCTCTGGACTTGCTTTTACCACACTGTGAGGGTGTTCCACATCAGTCAACCGCGCACCCCGAAGCTAGCAAGTCTACACGGCCAAGGTTCTGCTGGCAGGCTGCAGCCAGCTCTTGCTGGACAAGGGGCTGGGGAACTGCAGCAGCACTGGGCAGAGCCAACAAGTGCCTAGAGAAAAGGCCAGCTCCCCTGTTGGGGATATTTGCTTTGTTACCCGGACCTCTAAGCAAGGCAGTCCCAACACCCTTGGGCAAGCTCTGCGTAGCCCTTGCCAACTTTTGGCTGAAAGTCATGGCAAGGAGAGATGTACTTTGAAGAGAGGGGAAATATTGCAGTGGTGGCAGAGTTGTTCAAATTGTCCTGGTTTCTTTCCATGTCATTTAACTTGAGCCATGAGTTTTCCCTGCATATGTGTTTATATGCAGGAATTATTCCAGGGTAAAAGGTTTCCTTCAGGGGTGTATAGCTTGGATATGTTGTGCACAACCTGGTGCAACCTGTCTGTTCAGCTGGTGTAAATCATTATGGCTCCACAGAGGTTCTCATGTAACAGAGAAAAACCTAGTCCCTCCTCTTGGCCCAGCTATTCCCTTCCTCACTTGAGCCACCCCAGCACGCCCAGGTTTAAGAGATCAGTCACTGCCTTTATTAGGGAAACAGGAAAGCTCCTTCTCTTTCCAGTCCTCCCAAACAACAACGCTGCATCTCCCTCCTTCTGTCACACACATTGCAAGCAGTTTCCTGAGCATCCAGGATAGCAAACTTGTGTCCCCTCAAAGGACACACTTCTCAGCCTCTTGAACACTTCTTGGCCCTGCAGTGTGGCTACTTAGGATCAGCTGGGACTTACTTCTAGTAAGAAACAAAAAAGCGCCTATGAAATGCTGCAGAAAAGGGCAGACCAAGAACATGGCCAATTATCATCATTTGTAATTCTCTATTCTACTGTAAATATATCTTGTACATACTTGGATGTTTTCATCATTTACTGTCTTTATGGATTATGTGTTAAATGAGACTCTCTTAGTTTATTGTGTAACAGTGTAAATAACATAATGTCCTTTATTATTTATGCATAGGCATCTAACACGTGGAGAAAGTTATCCTCATATTATTTTAAGATATATGTCAAAAATATGTTGCATTTTTCTTTTTGCTTTGAAAAAAAAAATGTAATATATCCTCTTTTTCCCCTCTTTTCCTTTAAAAGAAAAATGAATGCTAATTTATTGTTCAGGAGAGAAAGGGGATGTAACTGAAAGGCAAATTGTTCAAAGAACATGCTATGGAAGCCACAAGCTACTGATAAACTAAAGAATTTATTATCCCAAATACAGCAATAAGTAATTGTTGATTTATTAAGGTTTTGTTATTCATTTTCAGTAAAAGAGGTGCTGGACTAAATTGTTTATGTGTTGTACTGGCTCAGCTGCTCAGCAGACTGTGTCAGGTCACTAGCCACCATCTTTCTGGATCCAAACGTTGTTGTAAAGGTCTTGTTCTGTCCTTGTGAGCCACTGTTCCCTGAGATTTCTGACTCGTCCCGATGGAGGTCTCTGACAGACACTCTTGAGCCTAGGTACAACATTTTTAGTTTCTTAAATTAAAATTACTAGCTTTACTCTGACCATTACTACTCAAGGTGGATGGGAGTTGGGGGGGGGCAGAAACGACACAATTTGGGCTGGGAGAGCCTGCTTTGCAAAAATATCACCTCATTGTTCAATAATAGTCAAGAAAGCAAATCAGATACTAGGGATTATTAGATGACATCACCATGCCACTGTATAAATTACTGGTTTGTGTAGATCTTAAATACAATTCATGGTCCTGGTCTTCTTGTCTCAGAATTGAAATAGTATAACGGGGAAGGATTTGGAGAGCAAAATGGGTACACAAATATCTGGAGATGGTGAGGTCCAGGGAGCACTGTGTAGGCTGGGTCTCATTAGTCTGTAAGAAAGGACAGCTGAGGGGAGATATAACAGAGAGCTATGGAAACATATCTTGTAGAGGGTAGGAGAGGACTGGCTATTCAGTACCTTTTCCAATGTAAGAAACTGAATTATCAATCAAAACTACCATATTCAGGAAGATGTAGCTCTTCATGTGAGGTGGGGGGAACTTGGCGGAGAACTTCTTGCTGCAAGAGGATGTGGATCATAGAAGTTTCCATGGGTTCAAGGGGAGTCCAGATCTTAGACAGTAATCCAGTGAGAATTACTAAATCCATGGAAAGCACATCAGATGTGAGAAATACCTGAATGGAAAACATGCGGAGGTTGTATAAGGTGGAAGTTTCATGTATACTTGCCCTGCTCTTATCCTCCTTCACCTATCTGTCACTCTTGGAGAGAGGGTAGGGCAGATATCTGATCTGGTTGTCCTTACATGATATTCATATGTAAAGTCATTTGCTATTAACAAGCATTTAGTAAGGGGAGGAAAGCTAGGAGTGAGCCAAGGGGGGAGGAATGCAGCAAAGACATCTTGGATGTTTCACATCCGTTTGTTCCCAGGCCTGGTGGAAACATTTAGGTCAAATTCCTTCTGCCTACCTATAGGTACTGAATGAGATGCCAAACTGAGGGAGGGAGGGGTGGAGAGAGGGAGGAAGGACAGGAGGGAGTGACAGGTATGGGTTTTCTGTCACCTTTCCTCCCCCATTCTCAACACAGAGAGTGAAGACCTGGTGGGCCAGTCAGACCTCAGGACAGGGTCAGTTCCCCTCTGACAACTTCCGTCATGCTATTGCATGTAGAGGGATCCTGTAGCCGGGAGTCTGAGTGCTCAGGCTACTTGCCTCACCTTAACATTTTAGTTGGGTAAGGGCTTGTCACCTCAGAGGAAGCCCAAGCCAGCATCCCATTGCACAGTTCTACGGTTGAGGAAAGGATGATGCACCTCATATCTTCCATTGCAGGCTGTTGAAACAGGAATGAGTTGCTCTCAGTCTCTGTCTCAGGCGTCCCCACTGGCCTTTATTGGGTGGGAGAAGAAGGTAGAGGATTTCTGAAGCAATTAAGTGCCATGAAAATCACTCAGAGTCAAGAGGACTGATCTCACATCACATTTGACAAGAACCAGAGTGCTTTAGGGAGCACATCCTTGTGTGTCCCCAATGGCTGTCCTTGCAAAAACATTGTTTGTTACTCCATGCTGTCTTTATTCTAGTGCCTCTCTCTGCCATGCTCATGCCTCTGCACTTCTCCGCAAGGTCTGGAAGCAGATGGCCTCGGGGAACACTACACGTAGAGCAATCAAACCCTTCTTCTTATTTCTGCAGCCCACAGCTGGGTATGCTCTTAGCAAGCACACAATTCGAATGATGCATTCCCTGAGTTAGTTCTCTGTCTCAGCTACAGCTGATGAGAAGAAAACTCAATCAAATGCCTTAAGGTGTTGCAGCTAGTCACTGATGATTAACCTGTGTAGCCCAAGCAAAGCAACATGGACTGTGCTCCGGTTATGAGCCTGAGAACTCTTCTGTGTGTGAACTCCTCGTAGTGACAACAGACCCTTAACAATGGCAGTGAGAACCCTTCAGGGCTACATCTCATTTTACCATTCAGAAAAAAAAGACACAGAGCCTTGGGGATTTCTGGTCCAGAGTTTTCCTTACACCTGATGCTTTTGCTAGAATCATTATAAAGTAGCCCTTATTAGAAAAGTTCTACTGATTGCAAAATTGTTCCCTGTGTCTCCAGACAAAGTGTGGCAGGACAAATGTCACAAATCACTGGTATGTTCCTGATGCCCCCATTTCCACCCATCAAGACAAGGACTTAAGGAAAGTTCCACACATCCCAGCAAGGAAGAGGTGGGACATGATCAGGAACATCCACATCTAGGAAGGCTGCCATGTCAATGGAGTTGAAGACAGTGTGGCTCTTTCCATCGGGGGATGTTTACAGCTCTGCACTTTCTAAGCATTGCACAGATTGTCTGAGCCTGAGGTAAAGCTATTAGTATGAACAGAATGAATTGCCCCTGAAAGCTAGACCTCACTTTCTAAGCCTTTAGGTCCAAGAGGTAACTAGCAGCAACTTTAGTTGGAAGCTGCATTTGTAAACATAAATGACAACCACTGAGGTTTCCATTTTGTTTCTTCCCTTTGGGGATAGCAAGTGACTTCCCTGCACTGGATGTGATGCCCTGGGAACTCAGAAGAGAGGAACCCTGGCAGTGGTGCATAGAAACCACCCAAAGTAAGGCTAGCTCTTCTGATGACAGCAACAGAGGAGGTGACAGGGGAGTTATTGCAAGGTTACATGCTCACCAGTTGGTAGGGAGTACAGTGATTATTAACAACTGATAAAATCATTACTCTGATAATGGCCAATTTGGAACCAAGCTTCAGAAGCCAAATATTGCGTGGGAGGTATTTTACCTTACCCTGCACATTACTGCAGACAATTGGGTGATGTGTTCACTATGTGTACACACACATACAGTCTCCCAATTTGCTGTAATGATCTCCTGATGTTCAGTGCATGCTCAGTAACAGGAAAGGAAAAATGCCTCAACAAGGCCATTTAGCAGCCACAAAATTGCCTGCATACAAGAGGAAACAACTTTTGCACAGCACAGAGGGAAAAATAAGGGTGGTATTTGACCTGTATGACTGTGAGGAGATGGAAAGGGAATGCCTCTTGCTTCCCCAACTGAACAGACCGGATCACAGCTTGCAGAGGAGCCTTCACAGGGTCACAACTGAGAAGGGACTGGCAAGGTGGAGAACTGAGGGGACTCAGACTAGGGTTAAGGGCAGCAGCGTGTCTCTCATTTTACTGAAATAACCCTAGACACAAAGGATTCATCCCAAACAAGGAGTCACTGAAGATGCCCAAGTGATGGGTCCTAGGCCCTCTGTGTGTGGGAAAAAGAATCTCCAAAGAGCAATTTTCATAACGGGTTCTGGCTCCCATGAGGTTCCCACCTTGTGTTCCACCTTTGCACCCTAAAGGCCCCAAAGCTGAGGGTGAGGTGAGTCAGATTCTCCACAGAAACAGACAGTAGTCTGCTGAAGGTATATGAGGAGACTCAGATACCTGCACCGACAGCGTCATTCCTGGAAAAAGCAATGGGAACTACTAGGGCTGTGAAAGCAGTAATCCAACACTATAGGAAAAAGAATCATAGAATGGTTTGGTTTGGAAGGGACACTTTAAAGTCATCTAGTCCAACCTCCCTGCGAGGAGCAGGGAATAAAAAAAAGGCAACTTACAAGAATGCCACAGTGTAAGTTCAGAAACCTGCCATTCAGCATCAGTTTTAAAATCACCCCCTAGTAAAAGCTCAAGAAAACAAAATAATACCATCCTAGTGATGCATGAACCATTTTAATAATGGAAAAAAAGCCATGTAATTCTGACATCTTAGCATCTGCACACACGATCTTACTATGCTTAACTAAAACATGCAATATTTCTGATGGCTAATGGTTATGAAATAAAGCTCAAAGTAATAAAACTCCAAATAAGAACCAGAAGACCACAGCTATCTTGTCTTTGTTTTATAATCAGCAGCTCAGTTGTCATGGTACTAAATCATGTATTTTAGGTGATACCAATGAAACAACAGAAAGGAACTCTTATACTTTAGACCCTATTACTTTCATTTCCAAGTGCTGTCTTCCTTCAAATAGGCCAGTTACAAACAGGTTTACCAAATCCAAAGAGGAAATTGTGATTATTGAAGTCCAGGCAACAGATTAGAAGACCAGATAAGCTGAAGTCCAGGCAACAGGATTGTCTTCATGGTAATTCTACCCTCAGCTCTTTCTTCTATTTTGCTGCCCGATAGAGTCCAGAGCCTATCTGAATATTGCTGTCCCTCTCATAATTAGTTGAAATTGCCATTCTAGGACTTCAGATGTGGCAATCATGGTATTTTTAGCAAACTTCACCTGCTGCCTTACAGCTTAATTTGACTGACAAGTGCTTTACTGGCTCAGCAGCAGAACAGCTCTCAGCTTGGTCCCTAGGTGACTGCAATAGATCCTCAGCTGCAGGAAAACGGCATGCTTGATGCTCTTTCTTTGGTATTTCACCAAGATCACATCATCACTGTCAGCACATAGTTCCAGGATGATCTTTGGAAACATTTTTGGTTGAAGATCTAAAAGTGCTGAGTTTGTCTGTTTCCCACCACCTTCCTGCATACGTGCATCACATCTTTCGTATTTAAGGAAATGGAAAGAACTTTCGAGGAAGGGCAGAACAAAGAGGGTGCTGTAAGGTTCTGTCTCAGGAGTGAAAGATAAACAGCTTTGCCATCAAGCCCATGTTTGGCTTTGTTACACTCACCAAGCAAAGTATTACTCAAACTGAAGTGATGGAAAATGTGCCATACTGCCTGAGAAATATGGTGATGCTGAACTTCAGAGGAGAGGCTCAAAACCCTTGCTGTTAAGGAGTGACACCCAGAAACCTGGCTGACCTGGCAGCTCCAAGAGTACTCAGTGAGGAAATCCAGGATCTAGGCAGTGCTCCTTCCAGCCTGGAGGAGGAGGAAAGACATGCACAGTTTGACTTTCTGTGTGTTGGCCTGAAACCAGACACTGTGTCAATACTCTGCTATGACAGCTATGGTAGGGAGAATTACTTCAGAACACAGGCATCTGGTGACTTAGAGGCTGAACAATTTCTTGCACCAAAGAGCAAATGTCTTCCCTGATTTATTGGAGGGATGGTGGGTGGGAGCTGAGATGATCAAGTGCAACAGAAACTTTCAGCTTGTGGGCTAGCTTAAAGTCCTCCAAGGCCTGGGGGCACAGGCAGCACTTCAACAATAGATGCTCTCACCTGCTACCAGCCTGGAGCCTCAGCTTGCTCCTGGCGACAGCCTCTTCAGGAGAGGAGGGCAGCTGGTTTAATTCATGCTATTTCTTTGCTGCTGGAGTTGAGAAGACAGGGTCACAAGCATCCTTGAACATCCAAGCACTGACATGAGCGTCCAGTTACTGCAGTTCTTTAACCAGCTGTCCCATCCACCTGTAGATAAACATTGTACCTATGTGGTAAGAACTTGCTGGATGTTATCCACTGCCCCTGCAAGATGTTTATTTTTCTTAAAGCACCTAACTGCTCTCATCCAAATATAAACTCTCCCAGAGGACTCACTTAGTAACTCTAAAAAGTCTGCTCTTTCTGTGAGAGTTCCCAAGACTTTGCAAGGAATTCCTCTGAAGGAATCCCTCTGAGGGGAGAGGATATCCCCTTTGCTGCTGACGGCAGGCAAAGCAGCAGTGACAGCAGAGAGCCTAGCATGCAATGGGCCATGTGGCTGCCTACCTAGTCTTCTGCAAAAGCTTTGAAGTGCAGATCAAGCTCTCTGCTGTGCTCATTAACGCTGATCTACCAGCTTGGCTATGTCTGTGTGAACAGTGGGAAGGTGTTCAAGAGCCAACATTTCCAGGAATTGCTGAGCTATCTCTATGGCTGAACATGATGGTCCCAAATCCTGCTCTTGTACTCAGACTAGCAAATTACCCACCATCGCTCTCCCCGAGATAACCTGACTCCTGCAGACCAAGTACAAAATGACCCATGTTGTGCATGCTGCATCTTGCCTCTCTGGAACAGCCTTTTCCACTATTGCATTAAACAGGAGAAATGCCTGAGGTCAGATTCTGTAGGAGGAGTTTGGGAAAGTGCAAAAGCTCTGAAGTAGTTGGACAAAGAGAATCTTGCTTATGAATCATTCATACTTTCGTGCCTTGCCGTGGAAGAAGTTGCTCACTTTTAACAAAGAGATGAGGATAACTGGGTTAAATGCACCGAGTTTTCACCCCTACCCTTCCCATGAGAAACTTTGCTACTTTTCTTGTTCTTTGAAGGGTAATGACTTGCCCTGGAGGATAAAACCTACAAGGATTGTAGCCCTCATTTGCATGTGCTGATTAGCCTCCCTGTCAGCATAGTTTGGTTGTGCAGGTAAGCACTCTGCAGCTTCTCAAAAGATAAGGAATGTTCCTGCCTTCATTCACAAAGCTGCAAAGGTTTGGCAATGGCATGAATAACCACTTCGCTAATAGCAATCACTAATGCAGTGACTAGGATTAAAAATAGGATTGCTAATGCTATTAATGAAAGAGACAGTGATAATGTCACAGTGCTGTACAGTAAAACCTCATTATAGCTGAAGTTTGTTACCCCTAATATACACTGTTGGGTTCTCTCTCAGTGACTTTGCAGTAAGTTTTGGCTGCAAATGGCTTATGTTTCGAGTGTGAAATACCAATCCCATGTAATGCCCAGTTCTTGGAGGGACCCCAGAGCAAAAATGCCTCTAAGCCTGGTGCCGTTAATAGAAAAGGAGAGGAAAATGTCTCAAGGCCCCGTCTGGCAGCTGAAACACAACAAAGCTGTTTGGAGTGCTCAGTAATATGGTTTAGTCTTGTTCCACGATCGCTGGTGCTCGGAAGATGACTTACAGGGTGCATATGAAATAGGCCATGACCAGCTTCAAAGACAAGAAGTAAAGAGCATCTCTCTGCTACTCTCATTTCCTATGGACTGCCTCATAAGTCTGCTTGGATATCTGCATGTGGAATAGGGCAAGAAGTTGATCAGCAGTAAGGACTTTAAGGAAGGAAGGCAGGGACAGTTCAGAGGGCATAACTGGAAAGGAGTGGCATAAATTTCTTGCTAATGAGAGGGAGTAAGAATTCAGCATAGCTCTAACACTTAAGAACACCACACCCCTGTTAAGGACAGCACCACAAGCCTGTGGGATGAATAGCTGGGAGTTGCAGCTCCGCTTTGAGCCCATGCATGGTCCCTGGTCCCCTAACAGCTATGTACTGCCACCAGAGCGCAATGGCCAAGGACAGGACGAGCACTTTGATCAGTTAACAGAAAAGCTTATTCTAGAGAGGCTGGGCACAGCAGTTGTCTTTCTTGTGTCTCCTGAGTTGATGGGAGCACCTGGCCTCCACTGAGAGAAGGAAGCAAACCAGTGGCACTGCTGAATTACCCAGCTCCATAAGGTCGCGGACTGTTGTTGAAGCAGTACACTTCCAGAAACTGAAGACTTTCCTCGATTAACTCTAAGGATGGAGGAAGAGTGATTTAACTGATTTGCTGGGGCATGTTTATACGGTCATCCACTAACAAATCCCAGGCACTACGCCAGTTAGCAGGCCTGTGTGATGTCTGAATTATGCTCATTAGAGCATTTTTGCATCCTTGCTGTTCTGACTTTTCCACACTTCTGAGGAGAAATACACTCATCTTCCAAAACAGCACATAAGTGCCAAGCCTAATCCTCTGTCTCAAGTTTGTCCTGGTTACCGTGCATGTAATTCCACCCTGGCCTCAGAGAACAAAAACACAAACTACTAGAAAACAAAACTCTGTTTCTTACACCCGAATGGGGACAAAGTTTTGCCTTTTGGTCTTTTGCCCATCTCATTCTTCTGCTCTAAGATCACAGCTTAACTCCTGGGTGGCTGCAGCCAGGGCACCTTCCCATAAGGACATTGTTCCGGTCTTGCTACTCTTCATCCAGCTGACACAGCTTTTCACTTGCAGAGCACTGAGAATTTTGTTTCTACAGAGGCGTTAGCAGCAGATCTGGTAATGTTTTCTTGCCATCCCACAGGACTGTGGTGGTTGGTAAGCTGAGTTTCTCTGAAGTGCGCTGTGGACTTCTTGCAAGGATCACTGCTGATCACCAGATTGTGCTTTGGCATGGACAGTTTTGTTGCTTCTTCAGTTGCCACAGTCTGTAGGATCTGCCATGCCTTAGCCCAGAGGCTCAGCTAGACTCTTGCAGATTGTCATCTCACTACAGCGATTCCTAAGTTTCATTTAAACATTTTCTTTTTATTTTCATTTGTTCATAATGGTTTTAAAATAGAAGGAAGCAGATTCAGACTGGACATAAGGAAAAAATTTCCTACAATGAGGGTGGTAGAACATTGCAACAGGTTGCCCAGAGAGGTGGTGGATGCCCCATCCCTGGAAACATTCAAGGCCAGGTTGGATGAGGCTCTGAGCAACCTGATCTAGTCAGGGATGTCCCTGCTCCTTCCAGGAGGTTGAACTAGGTGACCTTCAAAGGTCCCTTACAACCTAAACTATTCTGTGATTCTTGATGGTGCTGAGTTACATTCCAGTTTCTATGCAACTGGACAAGAAATAAAAAACACTGGTGGAAGTGGGAAATAGCCTAAGCAAGGTAAAAGTCAAGAAGGTTAATTAATTTTTTTTTTTTTAGTCAACTTGAGCAATGAAGTGCAGCCCCTCAGAAAATAATTTTCTGGATGTGTAGACTGTGTTGCTGTAGGCAACAAGAGTAAGCCACAAATTTGATCAGATTTCTGGTTTAATTTTAATGCTGGTCTATCCTATCCAGTGCTATTCGTGCATTAAAAAAGCCTTGGTAGGGGGCAGGCAAAGTCAATTTCAGATTAAGAGCACTGAAGGCTAAATTAATGTAATAGGAAAGAGTTTCCAGAAGATATGGACAAAATAAAAAGGAAACCAGGGTATAGTCTTAGTTGCCCTAAAGGGACAACTTTGATTCTGTCTTATGCAGAGATAGAATTAATCATCTGAACACTGTCAGATGATTAATTTTGAAATTAAAGTGATCTAAGGACAAAAATCTGTGACATTTCCAGTGTTTTTCTAGTTGCCAGCTATAATAATTGTTTTCTTGTGTGTATTCTTCAAGTGGCATCGTCCCCACTGTATAAATACAGGCAGCACACATACAGAGATATGGGCTGTGCAAATGATTCCATACTGAACCCAGTATGCTTAGGCCATTATCAAAAGCCAGCTTGCTGCAAGGTCTCATAAGAAAAGGATATGATAAAAGGAGGCAGAGAGACTGTGAAAGTAGTTTGTAGTCTGTTTAGTCATGTTAGCTTTCTCTGGCTGTTCTATAGGAGGCAAGAAAAGCTGGTTTAAGGACACTGTCTCAGCTTTGGCCAAGGCATCTCCTATATGATCTATCTGGAGGGGTTGAAATCAATTATCTTCTTCAAATAAGCAACTACTTCTTAGACATCCCTCTTGTCCCTGGTATGAGGAGGGATGAATCTGCTTTATCCAGCTGTATGCATACAAGCTGTTTTGTGTTTGCCCATCCTTGCTCTCTCTCTGAGGGACTTCAGGATGAGGCACTTCAAGTGGACAGGAATATTCCCTTCCAGCCTTGAACAGACTCAGGTCTATTCAAGGCAGGCTGACTATGGCCAGCTACCCTTCTCTGTGGAACAGGTTGGGCCACCAGTCTATCAATGACAACGCCATGTCATCTGGCTCCCAGGCTGCTGTAAAATAGCAGGACCACCAGTAGAGGGGTTCCTTTTAACCTCAGAGAGTTAAATTCAAGCTCACCCTTTTGGCTCAATCACACTGATGTCCTGAGCTGGTGCCTGGACACCTTGCTGGTGTGGAAGGCAAATACAGCAGGCAAGCCTGGTGACACCACTGAAGTGGGGTTCTCAAATGGAAAGTATACGGTAAAGAAGTAAAAAGATAGGCATACTGGCCAGATAGAAGACACAAACCCATAATTAAAGATCAAAAAGCCTCTTGTGAGGTTGACATACCAGAAGTGTGAAGGAAGAGGAAAGGTGCAGATATCTGGTCCACCACTTCAAGCTGGATAGGAGTGGAGTCCGCGTAAGTCACAAACTCCAGACAGTTGTGCCTCGCCTTTGCGATTAGCTGTGACTACCTTGCACGCTGAAGGGCTGGACTTGTACTTGCATGTGAGGTGTTAATCAAACATTGGCCATTTTGTGCAGCCTAGAGTATCAGATGAAGTAGGTGATTAGGTAGCAGGTGGGGAGACAAATTTGAATGAGAGTTGCAAAGGAAATTTTCAGGAAGAGGTCTCTCCCAAAACTGGACAAAACCTTTCATTTCAGGGGTACAAAAACATCTATCTGCTTGTGTGACTAGCATTTTTATGGGTGTCTAAGAGAGTGTTAACAGAAGTACAGCACATCTGTTTAAACTATTTCAGCAGCTAGGAGAGTTACATCCAGTGTCAGATATTTTTCAGATTAGTCCTTTTAGCAGCTGATAACATATGGGTCTGAGCTGAAATGCTATGATGTAAGCCATGCAAGAGACCCACAAGGCAAATTAAACAATAACATGCTTGATGCTCTGGCATCATAACAAACCATGTTTCTTTCTAAGCGGTGCACAGTGGGGAGACGTATTCCCTCCCCTTCACCCTCCTTGCATTCACCCTCAGGCACAAGATGACAGACTCTGTGCTAAGCATCTCGGGCTTTTGTATGGCTGAGTGTACCAGCTGTCGTCCTGGCAGCCCCCAACAGCAGGACAGAAGGGCAGCAACAAGGAGCTGGCAGGCTCCTTGTCCCTCGCTTTGGGATCCTCTAGCCTGTCCCAGAGCCACTTAAGTGGGGAAAGCAGGGGCAGGGCATCCTGGAGAGATGAGCTCAGGAAAAGCAGGAAAGCAGAGAGAGAAAAAAGACAGAGGGCAGAAGGCTGGGGGGAGTCAGGGTGAGAAGGAATAAAAGGATACTTTACCCCCAGACCAGTTGCGCTCTTCCTAGGCACCATCGCCTGTGGATGGATAGGAGAAGAGATAGTGCCTGGAGCCAAACAGGACAGGACAGTGTGGCAGCATGGAGCAGCCTTTCTGCCCCCGCACCCTCTGTCAACACCCAGAAAGCTGGGCTGGGCTGGGCTCAGCTCTGCCTGCTGCTCCAGCTCTGAGCACCACTGTGCACATTGCTTGCTGTAGCCCAGTCAGTTTGAGAGGCGGCAGAAAAAAAGTCAGGAACAGTGAAAGAGAGAGCAGGGCATGCCTGGCCACTATGATCTGGGAGAAACAGTCACCAATGGAAGAGTGAGAGCAACCAGGACCGCTCCTGGGGAGCGCTGCAGGATCAACTTGCAAGGGCCAACCCTGAGCCCTGCAGAAGCGTTAGCAACGGTACCTGTCCTGCTCAGCACAGGGGCAACATCTCTACTGTAAGACCCAAAACCAGATGGTGCCTGGCTTATGATTACATGCTTTTGTGCCTGAGACAAGGTGGCTGGCAATGGTGCAGTGGGTCCAACATCCTCTCACGACAGTCAGGGGAGCACAAACATGCTGGCAGCCTGCCTGCAGCCTAACACTGGGAGCTACCAAGGGATGCTCAGCGGCAGATTTCAGGATAACCTGGTCCTGAGCCATGCTTCAGCTGGCGTCAAGTACCCGATCAAGGAGAGCTGTGGTCAGCCAGCAGCAACCCTGAGGTGGCCTCATTACCACGCTGCTGCTTGCACAATTTGTAGGGAGAGTGATAAAAGCCCCTCTCTCTGCAATGGGTCATAGACCTGCCATGATGCCAGGGAGAGATGTGGTGTGGACGAAAGAGGCAAGACTTGCGTGGTCAGGAAAAGCCACAGTTGCACACATGGCATTAAACCCTGAGACTTCCTGAAGTCCAGTTGCATGTCCCAGTGGCAGTGCCTGCATAACTGGACTCCTGAAGCTACCCTGGTGCTTTTCTGGATGCTTGGAAACCAAGCCTGGTCTCAGTAACAAAGTGCAGATCCATGGTGGAATATGCCAAGACATATTGCATGCTGTATTGCTGTGACTGGGAAAACTCCTATTTTTTAAATCATTATACTCCGTAGCTGAGCTGCATAAAGTTCAAAAAACTCTTACTGGCTGCAGTCTAGCCAGGAAACCTCACCTCCGAGGTGAGGTCATTAAAGCTGAACTTCTGGAAACTCAGAGGTGTTTAGAAAGCCTGTTAATTACTGTACTAATCCTTTAGACAATGCTGGCTCCTAGGTTTTCCGAAGTGTTTGCATTTTAGTAGGACTTGTGTCTGGATCACCCCGCTCCCTCCTCACAGGAGTACCTCCTGATGGAAATACTGCCACTGGCTTCTCTAGGGCCACACATGTAGAGATAAGACAGTCAGAAGAGTCAGAGGGTGTCAGAAGCTGAGCATTTCTTAGCAGATGTAAGTCCTTTTTGTCTCTATCATGGAGCTAACATCATCTGTTTGCTATGTTTATCTGACATCTATGAAGCATAAGATGGTTCCTATGCATTGCAGTAGGTTTTTTTTCCAAAATCATGTCCCTTCGAGTACCTTACCCCATAGGCTCAGCAAGCCAACGGATTGACAGAGGGATGGAGTGCCTTGGAGCCAGAGCACAGTCTTAATGACAGCGTGGAAAGTTAATGCCTAATCCATGAAAAATGCTTATGACACAATATGAACAATGGAATTCATAATCGTAGTAACACTGGGAACAGAGCTCAGCAAAACAGTTGTATTCTTTCAATCAGGAGAAGTAGCTCTTGCCCAGCAGCTCTCACTATTTCCAGCTGGACACTCACATTTCCAAACTCGTCCCATTGAAGGCAAGCCCTCCTTACAGGGGGGCAACAGATGCCCCTACATAGCAGGGGGAACAGCAGTGTTTTCTGGACCTGTTGTAGTCAATTAACTTTGTCAAACTGATCAATTATTTTCTAGCAAATTTAGCTGGCCATGGTTGAAAAGCAACCACAACTCACTTGTGTTACTGCATCTACAGTAGCAGCCCACACCAGCTATATGAGCCTATATGAGGCATGAGGCATGCTCAGCACTTGTGGCCAACAGCCTGCTTACCTGATACTCCTTCAGCTGGGCCACGGACCTAGCATGTTCAGCTAGGGTTGCTAAGCACATACAAGTTCCTAAGGACATTCAGACACCCAAATCCAGCTGATCTAGGCACTGGGCTTTCCAGCAGTGACTGGACGCCCTAGGAGCCCTCAGTAGGGTCCACAGCTGCTCTGTACACTGCCCTGCAGGCAGCACAGTGGAATCCAGGGGCTGACACTGAGCCGCCTATCCATCCTTATTGATGGGTGCAGGGATTCCTGGATAACACCTTATGCAAGGTCTATGATTTCCCTGGCTTTGTCATTTATACAGCACGGAATACACTGCACAAAGCATGTTGAGATGCACACACAAGTATTTATTAGCAGAGTCTGTAGCTGATGGCATGTATTGGCTGTAATGGTGGAAGTTAGTTTTAGGGGAAAATAAAAATTAAATGAAAGAAAGAGAAAAGGAAAAGGGAAAAACCTCTCTGGCAGCATGTGGGGAGAAAAGTAATGGAGGTTCCCAGACAAGTGTCCTCTTCCTGATTTCATCTCTAGGGCATACTCCTGTCATAATACTTCCCCATAGTGATCATAAAGTTAAAGCGATCATCTCCTGCTTAGGAGATGGAGAAGTGTTTACGCTGGGAATCCTAAGAGAGGTTACCCACTCCTGCTCTGCTCCAGTCCTCTGCAGCTTTCTTGTGTCAGACTTAGCCAGGTGTAGGCTTGTTCTCTTTCCTCAGGCACTAGAATTTCCCTCTGCATTGCTTTGAAAAGTCTCTACATCTAGTCTGAGGAAAGAGGCGAGTCGGAGACAGACTCCTTAGCTGTTTCTGCAGACATAAGCAATCATTCCACCAAGTAGAGATGTCCTTAGCCAAATGATAACACTCAAGCTGATGTTCAGCAAAAATTGGGACCTTCAAGAAAGACTAGTCAATTAATGGATATTGCAGACTAAAATGTTGTTGCAACTTGTGTTTTTCTGACTCCCCTTACAAAAATCAGGTTTAGCACTGGTAGCTCTGAGAAGGCAGTATGTGAAAGTACAGTTTCTTTGTAAAGAAAACCAAAGGGCAGTTTGTTCTAGCTGACTGTGACTATATCTGAATGAGGGAGACTGCTGAAGAAGACTGGCCTTGGCCTGATCTCGAATTGAGAAGTGTAAAGTGGTCTTCCTCCTTCTGGTAGAAGTCTTTCTGCTGCCTCTGTGCACAAGGCTTAGTTAGTGGCTATCTCAATTTAACTAACAGCCTGCTCATGGTCTCAAAAGTGGGTCTAGACCATCTAGGTATCCATCAGGTAACCTGAACACCATTAGGTCTGAGATTGTCATGACAGTCATGCTGCTTTAGTGTCTCAACAATTATTAGACACCGTTGCACCTTGTGTCCACTTGTCAGCTTTCTCAAAAAAACATAGTGGCTAAATGCGGGGTTTTGAACAAATCCAACAGTTCTTGCTATTTGGGCATTATTCAATCCTCAATTTCTGATCCATATGCAAGTCATGTGCATAAGCCATATTCTGCAACCCCACACCTGAGACACTGATCTTCATAAGCACATCAACCTTAAGTTAAAGGGGCTTCAGCAAACAGCTTCATATCTGTTATGAGCAGCAGTGCTGTAGGAGGGTCTTGACAGAGTCTTGCTACCAGGTTAGTAGTGTTTTTGATACTGAAGTCTACGTATTCTCCTAAAAATAACAGAATACAGGAGGGAGGAGTGGGGAGAAAGAGGCAAGTCCTTCATCTCTGGTTACTGATGTGCCATAGATGAGTTTCCAGTTGGAGAATTATGGCAAGGTATGGTGGCTGAGGGCAACAGTGAGTGCAGTGCCTCCCTAACAAAATGGCAGTCTCTTAGGAGAGTTGGCAATACTGTCAGACACTGGCCCTCTGAGCAGAGCAGGCAGCTGTTCTGCCCCAGCTTTCTCTGCCCTTCTTTCTACAGATGGGAATGAGAAGAAGACTCTTAGGCTTCCCCTAGCTGCTACTAAATTACATGGTGCAAAACGATGAAGAATCATTCACAGATATGTTTTTGAGAAGATGAAATAGGGTGATGTTTTCTTCCCTTGTGTGGGTTGCTGTACAAGATCACCAAATACAAACAAGATTTGTCACTCTGAGGGGGCAGAGAGAGATCTTGTTCGGGCTGTTATGTATGTCAGGAACAGCTTAATCACCAGTAGGGTTGCTTACTTGCCTAAGACCATTGCTATATCTTTCAGGAATCATCAATGTTCCACTTAGGAAATATTTTTGCCTCTAGTGATTTGTATGTGTGTGTTAGCTATCCAGCAAAAGATGGCATGACTAAATAACACAACAAGTGTTTTATCAGCTTGTGTTTGCTCCCGATTCAAAGACAATGCCCCCCAAACAGTCATTCCCCAGGAATGCAGATCTTAAGGCTTTGGCATTAAATGTCGCTTAATGGAATTTGCTGCACAGATAAAACACAAAAAACAGCAAGTCCTGACTCTGAGGACATTTCCTTTGATAACAAACAGTTGACACAGGAAAAAAATATAATTTATCCACTGCTTTGTTTGAGGTCAATGATTTAAAAAAAAAAACAAAGTTTTTTTTTAAAAAATCCAGACAAGCACCCCAGAAGAATGGATTTCAAATTGATGAGGTATTTCATCCTGATTTTCAAGTCATATGAGCTCACTTGTTGCCGGATATGCTTTAGAGGACTGGCACCAGGAGCTGCAGAGGAGTTGTGTTGCCATTTCAGCAGCCAGATCCATTTGCAAAGTAAAACAAAGTGTGCTATGGGGCTTGCAGGTTGTTAGTGCCTTGAAGTCATTTAAGGAGCTCAGTGGAGGAAACCATTTCCTCTGGAAAGGAACTCCACTGTCTGTAATTGCCAGTGGTTTTCTAGTATACTGATCTGCCCATCCAGTATCACCTTTCCTATAGTACAAGTGAAGATGTTGTAAAGGAGCCATCACCCATGAAGAATAACATCTTGACTGGCCTCCAACAGCATCCAGGAGCCTGTTGTCATCAGGAGCCAGGTGGCTGTCCTCTTTCCAATGCTCCACACCTGTAATAAGCTGGCAGTGACAAATGACAAACATCGCCCGGAGCAGCGCTCTTTCTGTTCAGCTCACCTTCACAATAATCAAGTACTAAGAAGTAATACCTTCTTGCTGCTGGAAACTCTGCAGACTTCTAGCTAGTTCTATAGTTTGGAGGGCAAAAGAAGACGACAGCAGGCAGGAGAGGCTATTTGTAGAATGGGTCACAAAGTTGATTTGTTCCAACCATAAAGTAGTATGGGTGAGAATAAAAACAGAAACCCTTCGTCAGAAATTTCTGCATTCACTATCCATGCTTACAGTATTTGTTAGAATGTGGACATGAGTCCTTTGAGGGTACTGAAATTTACTTTTCCTTGTTTTCTTCCTTTTCTTAAATATTTTCACTTTTCAAAATCCCTAAATATCAGAAAACAGATCTTTAAAGAACAAACTGCCTTCTCAATGAAAAACTCTGGTTTTCATCAGGAATCAGGGTATATAAATATGCTATCCACTTGCCATCAGTCACTTTGTCCTATAATAGTCATTGAAGTATTCACCAGTATCTCAGATTACTAAATTTTTGTAGAAGTTGAAATTTGGGTAGGAGATCCACTGTAAAAGGGATTGCGACTTGAGTTCACCAAGTGTTTTCTTTGGCCTGTGGGCGGCCTCATTAATTTATGTCTCTTGTCCAGTCCGCAGTTAAGAACCAGTCAGAGGGGTGAAAAAGTGGATGGGACAAAGAGGGGAACAATAGCAGGGCTGCTTAGAGTTAAATCCTGTAAAATCTTTGTAGAGAGAGATGGAGTTATGAGAAAACTGTCATTGTTAGTGCTTCTGCTAGTTTAATTAACTTTCTGAGGGGAATGAAATGCTCACCTCTCTTTATGCACTGCTCCAAAATGAGAAAAGCGAGTAGATAAATTGCCTTTTCCACCAACTCATTACTGCTCTGATTGAACAAATGCAGAAATCCAGCTGTTTTAATTGCCTTCATGGTCCCAAGAACAAGGAACCATCTGCAGCTCTCTTGGTGGGAAATGGAGGTGTCACCTTGAAATAGGCACTGGGGACAAGAAGCAAAAAAAAACCCCATATTTCAGCCTAGAAAGGAATGGGGAGGTCCTACCAATATTACAGCCTGTACTTCATTTCATTTTTTCTTGGGAAGCTGAGAGATAGCATGCTAAAGACACAAATCTTCAATGCACACAACCTTTTTTGCTCTGACCACTAGCAGAGTGTGATGGAGGAGCAGCTAAGTCATCTAGATCTCTATAAGCATAAAATTATGTGACATTTGAGTGTTATTCCACATAAAGCTGAAATTGGACCCCACTTGATCCACTTCTGTATGACACTTTGCTGCCTTGGCTATCAAGCTGAGGTGCCTTCTCATCACTCTCTGATGGACTTTGTCCATAGCTAGTGGTGTTCTGAAGCTCCGCCACCTCTCAGGAGTTTCCCCATGCCGGCCTGTGATCTGTAATAGCAGAGCTGTGGGTTGCTAGGGAAAAAAAAAGAAATGGGCCGTGCCATGTGGCAACTTCCATCAGAGTGCTTTGAGACTCATTTTAAAGGATCATAGAGTCATAGAATAGTTTGGGTTGGAAAGGACTTTTAAAGGTCATCTAGTCCAACCCCCCTGTAGTGAGCAGGGACATCTTCCACTAGATCACGTTGCTTAGAGCCCTGTCCAGCCTGGCCTTGGATCTTTCATTGATACCTGGATGCCCAATTAAAAATAGCAGGAGGCTCTTTTAATTGCTGGTTTCACCTTTCATGGGATCCAGTTGTCCTTACCTGGATGCAGCTAGATTCTTCCTTGACTCCACAAACACAGTATCTCACGAATACAGTTACTTGTCTGTATAAGAGAATGAAGGAAATGCCTTGGTTTGTGTATTAAGTTCTGACACTTTTCTTGTTTGGTTCTTTGACCATGCAGCCATTGGGCTAATTTAACTAAAATGTGCAAGCCCTGCTGTAAAAACACTTTCAGTGATCTGGCTAACTGCTGTGATTTGCACATCTAAACGTATCAATGAAAGTTAACCCAGGATAAGCCATTTTCTCTGAGGGACCTTTAAGCATACTTTTAGGGCTCTGGCAGGTGAAGTACGCTGTAATTCACCTTCATTCACTCACAATTTAAGGGTTTGTAAGACTTCCATTGAAGTGGCTACTGCCACAGCAGGAGTAACCACTCTGGTTCCCTCAACACGAAGGTGAGATGGGTTGTAAGCAGCATCAGCTGAGCTGCAGACTCAGCAGCCCCTGCTGCCAGGAGGCTGGGACTTACCATGCTGTTCAGGATGCTGCACAACAACAAGAAGCCAGGACCAGGCCCCGCCCAAAGTTTTGCTTTCAGATTTGCTCTCTGAAATGCCTTAATGCTTGACACAATTGGGCTTTCAAAGAGTCACTTGGACTTGCACTCCAGGTGTCCATTTGCATTTATGTATGTACATCTTGGCCAATGGCACTGGTCTTTCTACAGAAGTGAGACTTTCTGTACTAGGCCATCTGCAAAAATTTAAAAGTTTATTCTTGGCCCTGAATGCCAAGACCTAATGGCAAATGCTATTTAAAAACAAAATCTCCAGTGCCCTGTCTGCTACTTAAGGATGTCTCTTAATGGCAGCAGCTCCTGGCAGCTGGAGTAAGAGAAGAAGTTTCCTGGCAGTGTCAGGAGCATATGGTCCAGTGAGGCACAGGAGAGGTCCTATACGTATCAAGTCTTCATGTGCCAGTAACCAAGCTTTGTTTTGGAAAGAATAGGCTGGGCAAGGGTGCCTCTGGATTTCTATGGGATTAGCGACATTCTGCATCCTGCCTTCAATTACAGGAAATCATACACAGGTATCATAACAAAGATTTGCCTGGCTGCAGCAGTCAAACAGATGCCACAGAGCTGGAAGAACATCCTCTGGCCTACAGTTTTGGCCTTATGTAAAATCAAATGGGCTTGACACAGTTTACTTAACAGCCTAGTGACATGAATCAGCCTGAAACTGTCAGCAGGTTCTGTGCCATGTGGACAGATATCATGAGTTTGTTTTCCAGTTTACTTCTAAACATGTCAAAGGTCTTGCTGAGGATGCTAATGTCAACCCCAATCCACTCAGACAGCCTGCCTTAATGTCCATGAGAGATCACATGACCTTATCCCATACATAACACCTTTGCAGCAAATATCAGTTTCTGCAGGCAGTGTTTCATGAATCAAAAGAGAATAAGGCATATCTGGGCTAGGTCTCTGATACAAGACTGGTTATGCCAACATCTTAAGAACCTATTAGACAGAAGGATGAGGGAAAGTCTAAGTAGCCTCAAAGTCTCTGCTACGAAGAGGCAAAGGCTGCCCTACTTCTTTCCTAGGATGTGTTCAGCAGTGACACAGTCCACTTCAGAGCAGAACACTGCAACACTGATTGTCTTCAATAGGCAGGACAAAGAACCTCGACCTGAACATGGGTGCCCTCCAAAACAACCACTGCCATGACTGGATATTGGATTTTTCCTTCATCTTCTGGTTGGTCATGTCAATTATATTTGTTATACACAAGTTGTTAACTTGTAGACATGATAGCCAGCACTGGCTTTTTTTTTTGTTGCTGTTGCATTTTTAATGAAATTGTATTCTACTGTGCCTATCACTCCTGAACCTAGAGGTATGTAAAATCTAGGCTATCACAAGGAGGTGGTAACACTCATATTTATCTGATGTATTTGTTGCTAGAAGATAGTTTACTCCACTCAATTCAAGCACAGTGGACTTCTCATCTTATTTTTCCTTTCCAAATGTCATTGTGAGACTGATGTGTTAACTGCTGCTCATTCAGCTAATTCAGAGTGTGTGATCATAGCTTTAAATTGAATGAGAAGTTTTGCATAGAGAAACTATACAGTCTTCAATTGATGGACTTTTTGTGCGATACTTACACTTCCAGATTACCTGTGGAGGAATTAAACCTCTTCATTCTGGTCATACAGACAACATGGCCAGGTCACTGGAGTATTACTGGTTATATATGTCACTCTTCCTTTTCTTCCTTCATTAATTCATTTTGCTATGTTTTTCTCAGTCATTCAGTACCTTTTCCTTGTGACTTTGATCTCATCAGTCTGTCTGGAAAGATGGAGATTCAGACTTCCTGAATTTAGGGATAGCTACTAAATAAATACCCGAAAGTCATTTATGAGAATAGAGGTTTCACAGCAGCTTGAACTCTGACTTTGTGTATCTTGTTTACAAGGGACCTGGCCAGTCCTACATCGGGGATCAATGGGGACCAATCCCAATGGCTGAGAAAGGCACAGCAAGAAAACTGCCTTTGTGCCATGCCTTCCCTTTCTTTTCTCCTCTCCAGAACATCACATGCTTGACCCATACTTTTGCTTTACCTTTTCTTTCTTGGAGATCTTTGCTTCCTAGGCTTTTCCCTATAGTAAGGGACATCACAGGCTGGGTGAGCTGCTGTTCATAAAAGAAGCCATGGAAGAATGAAGATGTTGGGAGCTGTGGTTCCAAGAGAGGAGTTACGGCTTTGACTTCCAAGGGAGGGGAGGTGAGGTCCTGTAGCTGCAGGAGTCACAGCCCAGAAGAAGACCAAAGCTAAGAGAAAAACACCCGCACTGCATGGCTAGTTTTACATAGTCTGATGAAAACAAGTAGAGCCCAGGGAAAATAGTTCTTATCTCTCCGGATTTCCTCTGATACCTTCTTTATTTCAGCCTGTTTATGGATGGAGAGAAGGTGTTTGGGAAACAGTATTAATTCCAGCTTAGTCTTTAGTCACTATCCCACTTTCTGTATGCAGAAAACTCAGAAAACATAATCCCAAGGCTCAAAATGAGGATTTTTCCAGACATTTTCATCCTGAGCCTTAGCAGTGATCATGCTCTAAGAATCTGTGTTATCAGTAAGTCTGGCCCCTCAGAGACCATGGTTATGCAGTAACCCACCCAGCAAGGTCACCAGATATGCCAGAGCAAGGGCGGCTGTAGCCCTGTGTAGTCTACCAGGTGCCAATCCAAGCAGCTTTTTAAGACTTCCAGTCTTGGAGACTCCTTTTTAAAGTGAATTAGTGTTTATTAGCATGTCAGTCTTTGCAACATAACCTGCATTTAGCTACAGATCCCATCTGTAGAGCTGGTCTTGAGGCAGGATTTGCCCATCCTCTCCTTGTGCAGCTGAGTGTTGCTTCCTCACATGGTACCTTGAGCTTGTCAACGCACCTCCAGTTTGCTGAGACTGTCTTGAAGGTTAAGCCTTCCCTGCCATAGTTTGTGTACTGTCTCATTCTGTTTTGCAGAGTGAACAAAGTACAAGACTTGGCTATTTAAAGGCAGACCAAGGTGCTATTGTAGTGATGATGGTCCGTCTACTGAAAATTATAATCTGTTATAAATTCAGACCAGGTCCAGCCTAGCAATGACAGCCCTGCAAGTTTACATGAGACTCAGGAAGGTCCTTTTCATAGAATCATAGAATGGGTAGAGTTGGAAGGAACCTTCAAAGGTCATCTAGTCCAACCACCCTGCAAGGAATAGGGACATCCCCGACTAGATCAGGTTGCTCAGAGCCTCATCCAACCTGGCCTTGAATGTTTCCAGGGATGGGGTATAATATCCAATATCCAATGTAAATCTACCTCCCTCTAATTTAAAACCATTACCCCTCATCCTATCACAACAGGCCCTATGAACAGCCTCTCCCCATCTTTCTTGTAGGCCCCCTTGAGGTACTGGAAGACCACTATCAGGTCTCCCTGGAGCCTCCTCTTCTCCAGGCTGAACAGCCCTGACTCTCTCAGCCTGTCCTCATACGAAAGGTGCTTCTATTTTCAAAAGCTGAATTGACTCATATAATCAGTGTGGTGCTTTTCTGACAGGAAGGAGTGCAGAGGTGAAGAGATCTGGTTAAAGAAATGTGAAATGTGCTAAGACGGAAGATCCAGAGGTAATATGGTGAAGTAATGATTTGCACCACTGAATAGAGTGACCTTCAGCAATCCAAAGTACTTGGTAGCATAGATGTAGCATCATGGAATAGAGATGAATGATATGGAAGACAGGTGACATGGAAGACTTAGGATGGTGTGGATGAGGACCACCCTGCTGCAAAGAAAAAAAATCATTCAGTTGTCCTAGACCATTCAAAAAGAATAGAAGGAGGCAGGAAGGAGGAAAGACAGAAAAAATAAAATCTTGTAGGCTCTATTAGCATCTTTTGTTGTCAAACATTTCCTAAACTTAAAAAACTGAGACCCTGTAATTTCCATGTAGTAAATGGCTTCCTTCACTGTCCACTGTTCCTTTCCTTAATATCAGCTTCATGCTTAGCACCTTGGCTTCCTCTTTGCATGCTTAATACCCACAAGAAGGAAAAGTTGCTGTAGAGCAATGGGAGACTGCCTTTCTCTTCTGTTTTTGTAGAGCACCTGGCGCAGTGAGTACCATTCCCAGATGCTGCTGCACAGATGATAGAGTGTGAGATCTGCCAGTTCAGCACACAGTATTCAAGGCCATTACATGCTGGGGCTTGTTTAGGAGTAAGGAAAAATTCATAAGAAAACTCTGCTGGAGAACGTGTCAGCCTCTGAAGTGTATCACCTGAGAAGTGGCTGTGTCCCTGCAAAAGTGCATGCTGGCCTTCATTGAACAGTGTATCCTTGGCAGCTGGAGACAAGTCCTTCAGAAACCTCTTTCACTCATCTTCTTTGCCCTCATCCCTGTTCTCCATATAGACCCAAATAACTTCAACTTCTGCAGCAACAAGAATATACACAGTTCAAATTCAAAGGGAGTTCTGGCAGCTCAGAAATCCCAAATGCATTTCCCTCTCATGGGATCCATTCTCACTGCTGCAGCACTACAAA
Source organism: Tetrax tetrax (assembly GCA_009806455.1). Taxonomy (NCBI): domain Eukaryota; kingdom Metazoa; phylum Chordata; class Aves; order Otidiformes; family Otididae; genus Tetrax; species Tetrax tetrax. Next base: position 267,146 of record WHYT01017641.1, read on the forward strand.
CCCAGGTTCCCTGGGGTTTGGACATCACACTTCACTGTTAGCATGGACTCTAGCATATTTCTTCTCAGCCACCTCTTCTCGGGAAGAAGTGTCCTGCTTATATTTCATAACTCTTCATATCGCAGCCTCTTCACACACCAGTCATCCTCATGGTGCTCCTCTGGCTGCACAAAATTCTTCTGTAACGAATGAATTGGAGCTGGTATTCAAGATGTGGATTTCTAGGCATGTATGGATTAACATAGTAATATAGTCTGTTCTGTTGTCTTCCCATCTACTATTTTTTAACATTCGTTGCTTTTTGTATTTTTACTGTTCACCAAATTAATGTTTTTGCACACCAACCACAGTAGTACAAAAACGTGGTTTTTAGGGAAACTGTGGAATTTACAATTCACCACTTTCTATGCAGTGTTGATGCTGCTATTTCCCCACAGGGACTGCTTAATATTCATTATTAAATAATATTAAATAGGCCAGAGTTTCATCAGCAACTTTTTCTTATTTTACTTTGCATCTTGAGGGTTTTCTGCAACCCTTCTTAGCATCTGTTGTTTTACTACCCCAAATCTGTGTGCTTGCCAAAGTTGACTGCCTCATTAGGCAACTACCCTCTCTACCAATCCTTTGCAAACAGGCTCTGCAACATGCACTTCTGTATAGATCCACTTAATTAGAAACCTATCTTCACTGTAAAATCCGTATTTTCGATCACTCACTATTTTCTCTATTTTAACTTGTTCTTTACCTGTGCAATACCTTTCTCTTAGCCCATCGGAGCTTAGCTTCTCCAAAACCTTGTAGGGAGTCATCTTGCCAAAAGATTTTCTAGAAACCCACATAGTACCTAACAACTGGATCTTCCTCACAAACAGGTTTAGTGGCTTCTGAAAATGGTCCTCACATGTCGGTGAAACATGATTTTCTTCTGCAAAACCTGAGGACTCTTCTTGATCATATTTGTTGTATCCATAAATTCTATCTTGTATTGCTCAGTGTGGATATCAGAATGACTGACCTGCACTGCCCACAACACCCCTCTCCACAGCTCTTTTAAAACTGATATGTTACTGGTCACCCGCTGTTCCTCCACTGGGGATGTTTTAAGTGATAGCTCTCCAGTAACTGACGTGGGAATTTCATACTTAGGCTCCTTTTGAAGTGTTGGATGAACGTCATCGTCATGGTGACTTTTTCACTTTTTGCTTTATGAATTTGTTCTATAGGTTTATTCAGACACAGATCCTCCAGCATATGCCAAGACAAAGTGAACTGTAAACTATATAGAGCTCCTTTCAAGTGGACATAGATGTGAAGAATGTATTTATTTTTCTGCTCTGGCCTTATCTTTTCACTTTGACCTCTGCGATGACCCACAGCCTGTGAAGGCCTTTCTTCTCCTAGTGCAGGCAAGGAAGATATGCCCTTGGCAAGTTGCTCCTCCAGGGTCTTTGACCTGATTGTTCATAACTCCAAGTAACCAGTAAGATTCCTATTGTCCTCATTTGGTCTCATTTGGAACTTCTTTGCCACCTCCTGGTAGCATCTTTTACCCTGCCGTTCAATCATGTCAGCCTTTCTTTTTTAAACTGGACCTTGCACACCGCTCAAGGCCAAGTAGTCACCTGGTGTGACATTTCAGTGCTCTATTAATCATCACTCTTCAACCAAGTTTCTGCTATAGCCCACTTATTAGTAGTTTCATTTAAAACTATGTTGTCAATTCCCACACATTATTTCTAAGATGTCCGATATTTGCTGAGAAGGTTGTATATATATTTATGTACATATGTATGTATGTACGTATATGATTTGGTTTCCTATTGTCTGTGTTCTGTTTAAATGAGAATTGTTATCTCTTCAAACTGTTCTTTTCCTTTTCTTTTTCATGAGTTTCTACGCAACCCTTTTTTTGAGGGTGTAGTTTCTCTCACTTCACCCCTACAGATGCATCATTCCAAACAGTGTGTTTTGCAGTACTTCAATGTTTTTCCTTCTTTTTTTATTTTCTGCTTTGCTATTTAACTCTTCTAGCTGCAGCCTGCTTCCACACTGGATTAGCAGAAGCCCTTCCACTCCAGAAATCAGTCTCTTGGGTGTTCTTGATGACACTGAACATTTCCCCCTCACATCTTCCCTATGTCATTTACTCAGCTATACAGTAAGACTTTGCTTTTCCACATCTCTGACTGGCTCTGAACATGCTCATGGAAGGACTTCCAAAGATGATATTGTCTAAAGCCATAAATTTTTTATACAGGGTCTTCCTTCTTACCCATTCTTTTTTCAAGCATAACAGATTGTCCATCACTATCACCTCCTTTCCAGCACTCCCTAAGAGCCTGTCTAGACACATAGAGGGATTTACTACCTTTACATCACTTGCCAAGCAAGTCTCCATGTAGTCTTCTCCAATATCCTAAGCAGATACTTATACATATGATATTTATATGCAGGCACTGTAATAGCCTGCATCTTCCGCTCTGTTGGGATGCCTATTAACCTCCACGCAAGGTCATATATGTGCCCACTGTGGGGCTCACTTATCACTTCTTTGGTTAGCTGGCTGTTAGATTTGTCCTTTTCTCAGCTGCACTGCACTGCTAAAGCTGAGTTGGACTGCCCTGCAATGTCAAAGAAATGTCATTACAAACTCCTCTTTCTCACTGAGTTTCTCCAGACTGGTCTCTGGGGTAAGAGATCCATGCCTGGGAGTTGGGCAGTGATCCGCTTCTCTGGCAAGCAGTGACATGTGTGCTGTGAATAGGAACATCTCCTGTGCTCCTGTGCCTTGTAGGCTCTCATGGAGAGGAGAACGGAATTCTCTTAATAATATTGTTTGGGGTGATTGTATTAATTTATTCCTCAGTTTAGACAGGCTTACATTAGATGGTTTCCATTTCTACTTGGCGTCCAGCTCTGGAGCTCCCAACATAAGGACATGGACCTGTTGGAGCGAGTCCAGAGGAGGGCCATGAAGATGATCAGAGGGCTGGAGCAGCAGAAAGGGTTTATCTTGGATACACACACCACAAAACCTACACACATCAGCTCTGTGTGCCTGGAGTCTGAAAAGCAGTGCTTCTTCAGATAATCCTTATTCAAAATTCTTTATTTTAATTCTTGTCTGAAAGCCTTCCCTGGGTTCTCAGCACACTTAAACAGGTCAGTTTCAACAGCCATATTTCTGAAAGGGACTTTTTCATGGCACAACAAAGCAAATTCTGCCTGCATTAACAGCATACACAAAGTTAGGTACAGCTAAAGACAATTTTTTTTAAGGTGTGCACCAGTCTGACATTTCCATGGGATGGATTGAGGATTTTTTTCTTTCATATTTGGCATTCCTAATGATTCTGCCAGTGAAGAAAGCCTGGATGATCTCAAAAGCATTACAGTGGAGAATAACACATTTTTCTCCTTTTATCTTTTTAAAACAATCTGTTGTTTGGGAATAGTCCTGAAACTTTCAGGTAGTAACTCGACGCGAGGTATAAAACACTGGCCCCTAGTGGTAATTAACAACTACTACCACTAAGATGGCAAGTCTGTTGTGAAAAACGGTGGCACAGGATCTCTGAAATAACGGTAGGGTTTTTTCATATTTCTTATTGCTTGGACAGCAGCCAACTGCAGTAGGAAATAGTAGAAAAATATAAATAAATGCTATGTGGTAAGGACCGAAGTCAACATCAATTCCCTAGGCTGCCAGGACCAGAATGAATGCACTTTCACGAATGAATAAGCTTTCCATTGTGTTCTAAAGTACCCCATCTTTAACATAAGCATGGTCTAGGAATCAATAAGGCCTGTTAAATGGATTAAAAATGGCAAAAAAAATAGATCTCAAAAGGTAATTATTCAAGTGTACCAGTCTGTGAATGCAGATGATTTTAGTTGTATCCCTGAGGACGGATTTCAGTCCAAGGGCTGTTCAATATTTTAATCTATAATCTGGAAGGAAACATGAAAATCGTTGCTAAAATGATAAAATTTGCAGATGAAACAGAAATGCATAGAATAATGAATGGCTAAGGAAGGGTTCCTCAGGGAAATCCAGATGGCTAAGGTGTGTATGCCTTTGTTTTTGACTAATAGTAAAAATCAGTAAGAAGCAGTCTGTGATGATGTGAGAGACAGTTCTGGGAAGCAGTGACTCTGGCAGAGTAACTTAATGTCAATTTTGAGTGAGAGGCTGCAGCTGAAAGGATTAACATAGTCCTCCTACAGGGAAGCTGTGAAGAGGGAGCAGGGACCAGGAGTTACCAACTTCTGGCTCTAGCTGTGATAACACCATCCCTAGCCTGCTGTGTCCAGCTTGGTGCCACTGGTACGGGAAGGATGCTGGAGGAGGCAAAGGGAGGGAACATAAAATGGGAAAGTGTGGGCTCAGGAAACATATATCAGTGATGCAAGGTCTGAAAATGCTCCCTTGAAGTAATAGACTTCAAGCACTTTGCTTTATTTAGAGAGAAGACGATGAGAGATTGCTCATGCTAAAAGCAGTGTTTTTCATCCTGCAGTTACCGATGCTGATGCACTGACCAGCGACCATGCAGAAGAACTAAGCACAATTGGAAGCTTAGAATTTGCTGCACTGGAATCAGATTTTGCATGGGAAAATGCTGAGGAATACGTACATCTTAAAGTCTTATAAAGAGTGGTTTGCAAATAAAACAATAGGAAGGTAAGATACTAGAGAGAAATTTTTTTTTTAAATCCTTCTAAATTCAGGAGCTGCAAAGACAAAAGAGGATGGAGATGTTTAATGGATAGAGTAATTAGTGTAAGCTAAGTGGTGGATTCTTTTAATCTTCCTGCAAAGCAAAGTATGCCAACTGACAGGCCACACATGGCTTGCCGCAGATCAAACAAGGATGTAGGCATGACAGAGATACATACGGCATCTCATCAACTAAGAACTAAAATGCTGCAGGGGCCTGGGCTTTGTGGCCTGTGTCCTGCAGAAAGGTCACTTTGGGGAAATTTATTTCAGGTGCTACTTTCAGTTGACTTTAGCAGCTGCTACAGATAAGATATCTTCAGTGGGAAAACTTCATTTTGGAGAGGTGGACTCAGGAATTGTCTGCAAAGGCATTTATGACTCTGAGCAGCTCTGATGTGGGAAAAGGCTTACATGAGAGGATTAATATTTACAGTTCACAATGATTATTAAAGTGTAAGGTTTGTTCCTAATCTCAGTAAAAGTCTGAACTGAAGACCTCCTAGCCCCCAAAGCTCCTCAACTCAATTTTGTTGCCTGACAAGTGTCCTGATCACAATGTACCAGATGGCACAGGCTCCTACAGGGATGGAGCTGTGCGGATGGGATGACGATAGCTGCAGGTTTCAATTTCAGTCCCAGCCCACTGTTAATTTTCTTTAGTCACTGATGCAAAATATTGATTTCAAGGCAGATTTAAAAGTGTTACTAATCCACAGGGGAATGGCAGTATATATTTAAATTCCATATGTTGATTAAAGCTGTCAAAGGTCTTATATGCAACTACCTATGTGTTTTCAAATGTATTTTGTTCTCAGTTCTGTAAGGCACAATCTTCAAGATGGGGAAAAGGAAAAAGAAATAAGATAGCAAGAGTACAGGAACAGAGCAAGATAAGAAGAAATGCTATAAACTGCACTAGCCGCATGGTCTCAGGCCCAAATGGCTGGTTCCTTGCTCATTCAGCTCAGTGGATTCTGAGGATGTCAGCTTAGAAGGAGATTGCTCGATATTACAGGCTTTTGGCAAAGTCTTGGCAACTTTTAGGAAAGTTTCCTGGCCAGTAAATAGCTCAGTGTTGTGGGACTTTCCCAGGCAGTATAACTACCAATACCAATGATCTCTTTTTGATGCTTTGTTCTCTTCTGAGTCTCAATTTCTTCCTCTGTGCCCTTGTGGGCCTGTGGCCAAATCTATTTGTTACAGCAGCCAGCTCTGCTTCAGATGGAGTTGCACCCCAGCTTTGGTCCTTGATCATACTTCAGACCCTTTCCCTCAATTTCTGGATTACTTTCTGTTTCTCTGTTGTCATCTCTTGGTCTTACTGAATGTTAAGTGCGAGAAGTGTAGCAACACAAACCAGCACCAAGTGTTTTAGGAGCAAGAAACTCCTCAACCGTGCACTGGGCCTTGAGTGCCTACGTCTCTTGGATGCATTTGGAAACTACTAGCCAAATGTCTGATTAGAGCTGCTCAAAAATGTTCTAACTGAACAGCTGCCTGACAGAAAATGCCCTTTTGATTAGACTGAAACATTCCACACGAACATGCCAGTTTTCATGAAAACTATCAAAGTGTTTTATTTCTGACAAGCTGGAGCTTTTGGTATGATTAATTTGGCACACTCATGTGGCAAACCAGCAATGCTGAAGAACTGCAGCCTTTACTGAGATGAAGCATTTTGATAAAATTATTTTTATTATATTTTCAAAATTAGTTTTAAACTGGCGGGGAGGCATGCAGGGGACAGCTTTGCAGGGAAATGTCAAAAGCACGGCTCATCAAAAAGCACTTTATGCTTTCAAGCTGCATGTCTTTAAAAAGCTCCAGATTCTGGGCAGCTTGCTCTTCAAACACAGCCTGCCATCCAGCCTTCCCACATGAGCAGCCCAATTCAGCCATGCTCTTCACCAGTCTCACTGGGCAACCTTCCTTCCTTCCAGCAAGAAACCTCTCCTGGAGACTTGTTTGTGACAGATGTCCCCTCAGTTCCTGCAAAGGGCTCGTTCCAGGTCTACTTTTCTCAGCGGGAAATTCAAGGAAAGTCCTCAATGACAAGCAGATGCCCAGGAAGAGCTGGCCCTGGGAGAAGGACTGCAATCCCCAGACAGTCCCTTTTCTGCTAGAACTATTGAAAGGCACAACAGAGGGTTTCAACAGGGTGCTGCAGAGCATGCTGAGACGCAGGTCCTGCAGGGAACGGGCACTAAGTGTGCAGCCCCAGGATGAAACCCTTGAGGTTCATCTTGCAAGCCATGTACTGCTAGGTGTTTGTCTGTGCACCCTGGGAGAGGAGGGCAGGTGATGGAACTAAAAGGCAGGCAAGCATAGACTGATGGAGAATTCCCCTTGCACAAAGCCTAATTAAATTTGGGCTGCCAGGCAGAGAAGCGAACCTGTCAGTAAGACTTCCAAAAGAAAGGATTAGATGCCTTAAATGGAGACAATCTGCATTTGTAATTACCCTGTTTGGGATAACATTTCTGTGGGGTACTTAGCCTTGTTGTTTGGGGGATAAACTGATGTGCAGCTGGCTTTGGGAATGGAGTTCCCTATGCTGAAAGATCCTGCAACGAAAGGACTATTATGCATGTTTTATTGCTTCCTCCAAAATATTTGGTTGCCATCCACTGCTGTAGGCAGTCCCTGGACTAGACTGACCACCAGTTTGTATCTCTGGAGCATTTCTAATGTCTCTGCATTATATTGTATTAGTGTGATAATGCAGGCGATTCTGCTCTGCAAAGAGCAAAGCCACAGCATTATGAAGCACTGCAGTATTAATGCAGCTCTCTGTTACCCAGTCTGTTGTTGTGAAGAAGTAGAAGCAAATGTAACTAAGCTTGTCATATTACAAAAAATATTAAAACACAAGGGGAAAACTCCATTACAGAGCAGAATAGGCATGCACAAGGCTGAGTGCTGTGCTGGTGGAAGTCTGCTCAGAGTCAAAGAAACTGGGCAAGTGAGAAGCATAGCCACTGCGTTCTCACATGAGCAGCAAACATGAGACACGTGAATGAACCTCTGGGGAGCATGAGGCTCCTGGGTACCTGTTTATTACTGCTTGTACTGGGCAGTGTACCTTTCCAGTGTGGCAATGGAGGCTCAAATGCTTGCAAAGTGATGATGGATTCTCTCTTTCAACTGTGAGAAAACAGCAATTCCAAACAGAAAGTAAAGCCTTCAAACACTGTGAAGAGAGAAACAGCCTTTACGGGCCACTCTCTCTGTAATACATGACTGAAGGTAAAGGTAACAGAAATGTTTCATCCCAGAAGAGTAACAGAAATAACATTTGGAACTGAACTGCAAACTTTTTAGAAGCATGGAGTCAGTCACAGAGGAAATCCTAGAGAAGATCAAGACAGCTTTTTATGTTGCCTGAACTTAGTTCTGCACAAGTGTCATTGAAATTGGGAATCAAACTCCTTAACACCAATGTAGCATTAAGAAGCAGGCATTCCTTATTGTGGTGCCAGATGCACGGGGGACCCTTCCACCTGGTGCGCGTGCCGGTCTCGAAATCTGGAAATAATATATTTAGTGATTTCATGCATAATCATTAATCTATTTTAAAACACTAATACATAATCATCAAGTTTCCTAATAACTATTATAATATTCCCCACCCACTTGCACACCCAACCCCTTTTGAGTCTAGGGTCTTCTCGTGGTCTTGAGAGTCTTCGGAGCACCGCCTCCTCGGTGGACAAGGGACGGGCAACGGACATCATCTACCTGGACTTGTGCAAGGCATTTGACACTGTCCCGCACGACATCCTTCTCTCTAAACTAGAGAGGCACGGGTTCGATGGATGGACCACTCGGTGGATAAGGAGTTGGCTGGATGGCCGCACTCAGAGAGTGGTGGTCAACGGCTCAATGTCCAAGTGGAGACGGGTCACCAGTGGC
>WHYT01017641.1:282127-341147 GCA_009806455.1 Tetrax tetrax
TATTTGAGAAATCGTGGCGGTCTGGTGAGGTCCCCAATGACTGGAAGAGAGGGAACATAACCCCCATTTTTAAAAAGGGGAGTAAGGAAGACCCGGGCAACTACAGGCCGGTCAGCCTCACCTCCGTGCCTGGCAAGGTCATGGAGCAGATTCTCCTGGAAACCATGCTAAGGCACATGGAGACCAAGGAGGTGGTTGGTGACAGCCAGCATGGCTTCACCAAGGGCAGATCGTGCCTGACCAATTTGGTGGCCTTCTATGACGGGGTAACAGCATCGGTGGACAAGGGATGGGCAACGGATATCATCTACCTGGACTTGTGCAAGGCATTTGACACCGTCCCGCACGACATCCTTCTCTCTAAACTAGAGAGGCATGGGTTCGATGGATGGACCACTCGGTGGATAAGGAGTTGGCTGGATGGCCGAACTCAGAGAGTGGTGGTCAACGGCTCAATGTCCAAGTGGAGACGGGTCACCAGTGGCATCCCTCAGGGGTCCGTGTTGGGCCCGGCCCTGTTCAACATCTTTGTCGGCGACATGGACAGTGGATAGAGTGCACCCTCAGCAAGTTCGCCGATGACACCAAGCTGTGTGGTGCCATCAACACGCTGGAAGGGAGGGATGCCATCCAGAGGGACCTGGACAGGCTGGAGAGGTGGGCCCGTGCCAACCTCATGAAGTTCAACCAGGCCAAGTGCAAGGTCCTGCATCTGGGTCGTGGCAATCCCAGGCACAAATACAGGCTGGGCGGAGAATGGATTGAGAGCAGCCCTGAGGAGAAGGACTTGGGAGTGCTGGTGGACGAGAAGCTCAACATGAGCCAGCAATGTGCCCTTGCAGCCCAGGTCTAGTGTTGCAGCTCAGAGACAAAGTCCTGAGAGAGAGAGGCTGTTCAGTAGGGCCTGTTGTGATAGGACAAGGGGTAATGGGTTTAAATTAGAAGGAGGTAGGTTTAGATTAGATATTAGAAAAAAATTTTTCACAATGAGAGTTGTAGAGCAGTGGAACAGGTTGCCCAGAGAGGTGGTGGATGCCCCATCCCTGGAAACGTTCAAGGCCAGGCTGGATGAGGCTCTGAGCAACCTGATCTAGTCAGGGAGGTCCCTGCTTTTTGCAGGGCTGTTGGACTAGATGACCTTTGAAGGTCCCTTCCAACTCTAACCATTCTATGATTCTATGATTCTATGATTCCTCGAATTGGCTGGTCGAACCCCTCCTTAAAATCTCCATCTTGGTCTTGAGAACAGGTCACATTGTCCTTGATTTTCTGGCTCCAATGCGATGGCTCAGAGCCTATCTTCACAGCTGTTTGAGGCCTACCTTTGTTCTACCACTTTTCTTAAGTACCCCAGACATGCTAGGCTGACTTCTAACAAATGAGATGTTGTAACTGTTCTAAGACTCCCTGTTCCCTCTAACGACAAATAGATTTCATACAAAATGTAACCTACGTGACTACAGTTCTATAGTTAGCAGGAATCACCTCATATTGATATTTAATTCTCAAAAATCATATTATTCTAAAATTATATTTATTAAGCATTTTATGTCATGTAACACAAGGAAATGCAAGATTTCCTTGCCTGAGCAAACAATGACACTTAGGTTTGTGTATCTGGGACGAGGAAGGCAGATGCATAGATTTCCAGCATATGTGTATTGTACCTCTGGTGATTATGCAGTTTATGGTACTAATCCTTCAAAGTTATCTACATTTGTAAACAGAATCCTGTGAATAGTCCCATTAATCTCAGTGCAATTATTCCTGATTATAATATTAAACACAGACATAATTCTTTATCATTAATTCCTGAAGATGTAAATAGCCAGGATCAAGGAAATTGCTTTTTCTTTTCTCTATTCTTAACTTCTTTTCTTTGGTTCAAGCCCCTATCAGGCCAAAGCTCCACCTTCGAAGTCAGATATGGCAATGCGCTGCCCAGAGAAATGGACAGGTCTTGGATGCTCACTCAGTGCCAGCTCGGAGGGTGGAAGACCCTGGCTTTGAGCATGGCTGCACCATGGTTAAGGGCTCCTGGGTTTGTACTCGGAGACATTAGAAAACCTCCAACAAGGTCCAGGCAGATCATAAGACATTTTCCTGGGTTATTGAAATGCAAATTTTCAGAGAGAGGTTTTGTTATGCTTGTTGCCTTTGCAGGGTCCTTGTATCAGTATCCCTATGTGAGTGACTTATATTTCAGGATAGGAGAATTTCCTCCCACCTGGGCCATTTAAGAGAGACATAAAAGAGAGCACATGTGTAAGCAATAGATATCACAGATGTTTAAACCACCATGGCTTATTCTTTGAGAAGACTACCACTGACATTGACATGCTACTTGTCCTTTCAGAGAGTTTGGGGCTTTTGGTTTGTTTCTCAGGGGGTCTGAACCTACTGACATCTTTGGCTGGGATATTTGTTCCCTCTATGAGAACTTCGGCAAGTCAAGCTGTGCCCACAGGGCACTGCGGATGGCCCAGAGGACTGAGATACTTGGAAAGGGATACGCAGATGTAATGCAAAGCTCATGTGTTTGCTGAGTGTGTCCCACTGCTCACAACTGGGATAGTAATTGTTCTGGTCTCTGCTCAACTCTCAGGTTGGTTTTGCAAGCCAAATGTACCTAAAAGGGCCACAGAGACAGCTGAAGATAGAGGATATCTGTGTTAGAGATAGGAAAGTGTTGGGGATACTATGTTAAATGAGTAGTGCGGAAGACTTCAGCCGGGGATTTATGTTTTACCTATGACACACAAAGCCATGGGAACATAGGCTCCATAGCTACAATGGTCCATGAACAGCCTGTCTGTAACGGCAGTAATTCTCCTCACAGTGCTGACTGTTTTTCTCTGCTAGAACATGGGTCCCACCCTGGGACACTAAGGTGTCAGAGTCCCTGCAATGTTTCATCTCCTTTGTTGCTACTCTGGTTACGTAAAGCAGCACACACACGCTCCCATCAGACAAGGCACTTTGATGTCTTGTTTCAGCCCCTGGAGCAGCAGCAAAGCAGACAGAACTTACTGGTGAACCTGGCCAATGATTTACGAAATCACAGTCTAACCGAGTATTGTAAGAAAACACGTGAGTAAGGATACAGCACTTCTTGTCTTACAGAGTAACTTATCCAAAGCTTTATCCCTCTGGCTCTTGTGATGGCCTTGACTTGTGAAAACCTAGTCTGCCGTCAGCAGGGGCATCCATTGTCTCCTGAGCTTTATGTGCTGGTATCCGAGTAGGCCAGACCATGCCATCTTTACTCGCTCTTCCCCTTCTTCCTTTCCTCTTCTGCCACAATGACAGTGCTGCTTCTCCCAGCTGTTAAAACCTTTCCTCCAGCATGATCTTCTTGCCAGGCATTTCCCTTCTGAGATGTGGCTGAGTCATCCAGGGGTCAACTGCTCTGACATATTACTGGAAATCTGACAAGTTAGGGGAGCTCATGGCAGCTCCTCCCATTGCTTTTCAGGCCGGCCGAGCTCACCAGAGGCCGATCACTAGTTGCCTGGAGGATAAAACAGGAGGATTGTGCTGGCAATTTGGCACCCAGCACCGAACATATTGGTTTCCCAGTCGCAGGCTGTTTCCTGGAAACTAAATCTCTGTGGCCGACACCATCTCCTGTTACTCTTTATTAAGAATTTAGCTCGATGCATCAAACTGGCCACAGATGCAATTCAATTAATTGGCCTCCTCAGTAGATTTGCTACTCTGATGTAAACAAAGAGGTTGGCGTGGGAGCATGGAGCTTAGTGAGGTCAGACTCGCCTTCCAAGAGGAAAGTGCAGAGAGGATGTACGTGTTCAACGACTGCGGGAGCTACACTTAGTGCTGAAGCTTAGCAGGCATTAATGGTGCAAGTTCACCCAACTCACCATTTCCGTAAGCAAAGAGCCACAGAAGACCTCCAGCCTCTGCAGATGATTGAGGAAAAACACGAATGCATTGGAAAAGGGCTGCTCCAGTACATGTTGCCAGGGTGAGATACCAAACTGTGATTGCTCTGATTCCTGGGCAATGCAGATGCTTCATCAAGTAGAAATCCCTTTTGTCACTCATGGGATAGCATTTGCAAGGCTTTCCTTGCAGCACTTGCCTCAGCCTGGGGTGGCAGACCTGGCTACATCTGCCACACCTTCCATCCTCATGTCCCCTGTTCCCTCAGCCCTGATGAGCGCTAAGTGCTGAGGCTGCTGCCTCAGGACTGTTGTTTTCCAGGTGCATGTATGTTCTCTAGGTGCTGTGTATGTACTTTGCATGATTCTTCCTTACTGCAATCACTGGACCAAGCGCATTTCTTCTAGACCTGGGTAGGAATGCCTGTGTAAGACACTCAGTCCTACTCCTGCAACCCAGATGGGATGTTCAGTGTATTCCTGATTTTTGCCAATTGCCTTTTTTATGCAGAGGATTTTTCATTGTTAACATTACCTGAGGAATCACCACTTCTATGTACAAAGACTTTTATTTCAATAGAAGTGAAACAGACTTCTTTGCATATATGAAGGTGTTCATAAATTCCTCTATTCAGTCTTTTAAAAAACCCCAACAATATGTGCAGGAAATTAAAGCACCACCCTGCTTAGAAATAATTAACCACTAATAACAATTTATCATTAAAGAGTAGTTTTCTCGTGAAATATTTTTTTTTCTTGACTACCTTGCAAACAGAGAAAAGACAAAATTTGCAACAAATTCTATCTCTGTTTTAAAAGATTTTTTAAACAGATATCTATTCCTTAGTTGAGTTTCCAGATTGACAACAGCCTTTTCAATTGGAAAGCACAACCATACCTTTTCTTAAACACAGAAATATTGGAAGGAACCTTGCTAAATAAGAGAGATAATTGAAAGAGTAGTGTGCCCTTCATTTAGAAACCCGTTTGCTGTCTGATAACCATTTTTCATCTGACACAGAGAAAGACATGAGACTTGTCAAAGATCTGAAAATACCTCTATGAAGTGGTATGAACTACAACTTAAAATTCATAACTCAGAGGTTGTTGTCTTCCTAGAGACACAGCTGTGTGCTCATGTGAGCCTCATCCCAGTGTCATCCATGAAAAACACAGTCACATCCCTTGTGACTCTCCCTTGTTCCCTCAGCCCTCACCATTCTGTGGATCCCAATCCCAGATCTGTGTGATTTGTGCATCCCTCTTTTATGCTGCAGTTTCAGATGTGGTATGACCAGCTGTGAACTGCTGCAATTCCAGTGTTTATGCACCCAAATGGCTAGGAAAGTAGGTGCTTTCTTTGGTGAAAGTGGCTGACCAGCAGAGCCTACTTCTTCAGAGTAAGATGTGCTATAGGCATCTAAAAGATATAGGCAATTGGATGAAGTCCTACAGCCTGTGTGCTTTACCGGATGTCGGCCTAAATGAGCTAATGGTCCCTGCTGACCTTTAAATCTATGAAATACTGACTGCTAAACTGCTTGATCATGAACTTTTCTCTCACATTTGGTTTTAAACTGTTCCACGACACAGGACCCATGCGCTTTCACATAGAAGTAAATTCAATAGAGGCATCCTTCAATAAGTTCATAGGATGTCTCTGGTCTTCTCTTCCACCTCCTGCTCTTTTTTTAGGGTTAAAAACTCCTTTTGGTGGTATTTTTTTTCCTTCAAAACTAACTTCCAGTTCCTTTTGCAGTTTATGGATGTTGGATGTCTGCTGTGATTTTTTGTGAAGGGCTGGCAGGAAATTCTTTGCCAGGGAGGGTGTTAGTGCTGTGAGAGCAAAGAGACGTTTCTATAAAATGCTAGGGCTTAGACATGGGGCTGGCACGCACCAGCTGATCCACAGCAAGTGTCAATGTGTGTACCGCTCTCTCAAACACTTTTCCCCACCCATCCTTTTGCTGGGATCGAAGCCACTCCCTGCCCTTGCCAGAGGGTTTTGCAGGTGGTGCAGTGTTCAGCCCCGCCTGCCAAACTAAGAATGAGGCAACCGCTGGCTAAGAAAGGGCTGGAGAAGCTAAAACCAGCAGTGTCCCGTATAACACAGAATTGCCCTCACACAGGAAACTTGAAAGGAAACAGAACAAATCACAATCAAATTAGAAAAGTCGAGTACACTGAAACATGCAGGAGTTTTTTACCAGGGAGGTTGATTTTGGAAGAGCAAAGCTGAAATTAAAATCAGAACTTCAGCCTCACTTTCTTGCTTGTTTAGTTAAAATCAACAGTATCACCACAAAAAAATATGTTATTTCAACACATCAGTGTTTTTGGCTCCAAAGTGATCCTGGCAGATCTAGTAACTATAAAGAGTAGAATCATGAAATTAAGAAAGCAAAACTGTTGAACGAATACTGCACTAAGATTCAAAATTTATAGTATAGAAAATAACGTCCTATCACTCCCCTGAGGAAGTGATACTAGCTATCTAATAACAGGTTACTTTCATCTCTACTTCTTATAGGATTCAGTGAAGTAAGTTAATGAATGTGAATGTATTTTTTATGAACAGGGAAAGGGTGGTATCTGCCCTTCAGAAGTAACCTAAATCCTCAAAAATATTCTTCTTCATAATAGCACCCATGAGTTTTCAGACAAGGTTTCTCTTGGTCCTTTTCAGCCTGGGACTGAGAATGGTACCAGCACAGAGCATGAATGTGTGGATACAGATAGACTGTCTCCTCTTGAACATTCTATGTTCACACCAATTATTCCAAATTAATTGCAAGGTTAGACCAACATACAGGTCCTAGGCAGAATATGAAGATTTCCTGAAATGCTGATGTACCTACCAGCCTAAAGCACTCTTCTCTGCGAGGACCTCTGGGTCTCAGGTCCCTCCTGCAGGGGTGCATGGTGCTTGTGTGTCACTGAGATGTTCTCTATCTCCATCTGATCAACTGGGATCCAGCAGTTGTACTGGAAGAAGGGATGGAGACAAGGCCACATCACAGTGTCCTTTCTCCTAACTTGTATTGCCCAGATCAGTGCTAAGCCTTCTCAGAGGTGAGGAAAATTATCAGATAGCTTTCCTGTACTCTGATAATAGGAATCAGAGACAAATGCCTAGCAAGTGCCTTAAATAGTATGGCTATTGTTAATTCTCTTTAATACTTTCTACTACAGCAGTTAACCACAGTATCTCACAGGTCTTTTCATGTACTGTAGCTGTATAACAGGCTGAGGGCTTCAATCATTTTTCCATAATCTCTTTTCTAGTTATGATGAGACGTTTGCTGAATGTAGCAGTTATTCCCTAGATTGTCTCCTTGAATTCAGCCTCATTATTTTATCATTTTGACAATGAACTGCATTTGCTGTCTGCTGGCCCCAAATCTCAATATAATCCAAACCCCTTGGAATTTGGTTACACTGTTTCTTGTTATTTGCTCATCTCCCAGTTTCTGCATCATCTGTAAACTTGGAGCTCTCCAGTCAGATTCTGCTCTCCATTTTTCAACCAGGGTAAATCTGGACCTTCTCTACTAAAGTCTGTGGAATTACTCCAGAGTGAACAAACAGAAACCAGAGCTGGATATTGCCTGGGTTTTCAACACCCTCATCCAAGTAATTTTATATTTATATATAGACACATGTTATGAACAACAGATGTCCTAAAACTGACCTTCAGGATACTTTTCATCTATTCTATTCCTATGCCATTTTTCTAGTTCACACTCATCGTACCTCAGTCCTCAATGTTTGTTTGAAGTTAATTCAGTATTAATAAAGATGTTCTTGCTGTTATGAATGAAGTTTTGGCAAAGTGAAGATACTTTCATGCTATGTTTACATTCTTTTTTTCCCCCTTTCATTTTCTTCTTTTTCTCGGGTAAAGATTTTTTCTTTACTATAACAACAAAGCATTACTATGTAGCAGACCGCTACATATGCCCGGGGACAGTAAGTTTACTGTGCTCCCTGGGATAAAGAATAAAAAACTTGCAAAGTGCCTGATGCATGCAGTTTGATACTCCACACTAAAGCAGAGGAGAAACCTAGCAGAACTGCTGACCTGTCACATAGCTTCACAATTTGGTATTACAAAATCCTTTCCCTTTCCCACACCTCTAGAACACCAGTGTGAAGCAGAAAGCAAAACATATTTTGCCTCTACAATTCTTTCCCTTTCCTTTCTATTTCTCCCATCCTGGTGAATCTTATTGCCTGTTGTAATTACAGTTTTCAGCATGAAGTCCCCAGGGCAGACTGGAGCACGCAAGAATAGTATGAGGACAGATGCAACGTTGCTATCAAGATGTTTATGCCAAACAGTGCTGCACACTTTGAAGGTGTTGCATCTTCATGGGCTGATTTTCCTGCTTACACCTGTTTCCAAACCCTACCCTTTTCCTCACAGTTTTCTGGTTTGCGTTTCAGCCCCTAATTTCTGTCACAGTAGCATGCGAGACACAAAACAAGCTTTCCTCCAGCTTACAGCACCTAGTATTGTCTGTCCTGGGGAAACAGGGGTAATGTGATCCTGTAACTCGAGACTGTCTCATAATGTGCACACAGGAGGGAGTTCAAGTGTTTTTGGCATTACCTAACTCCCAAGTACTCAACTTCTAGCTCTAACGTTCTCTTGGCAACATGTGGTGCAATTTATATGTATTTTTCTATGCAGTTTCCTAGGTTTTTAACACAAGAAAATATAAATAGTGCCACGTGCAAATAAAACAGCCCACCCACGTGGTCCACCAGGTTTTGAAATACAAGCATCACCAGACATTGCTGTTTCTCGGGTTAAAGGTCTAATGTCACCAGCTAGCTGCTCTATTGGGTGGCTATGCTCTGTGGACAAGCCTTGGAGAAGAGAGGCACCACACAGAACCATAATTCAAACAACGTGGGAGAGGAAGTATGCATTTTATGCCCATTTAAATATGCAGTTTTAGGAGGTCTGGCTTGAAAGTGAGCCTGAGAAAGCATGAGTGAGATCTCGCCCTGCATCGTGCTCCCCCCGGACCACAAGTGAGCCTACTCCTCCTCTGTAGTAAAAGATGTGAGCAACCTCTTGTCTTCTGGTTAAGATGCTGATTCTTCATTCCCTACAAATAGTGCTGACAAATAGTCAGCACCTCTCACAGGGAGAGTAAATGTGGGATGGCCTGGGTACTAGTTAAAGGACCTTGTCTGAAGACAGAAGTTATTTAGGGTCAAAAAAGATAAAAAGCCCTCCTCTTTCTGTGTCCCTCAGAAAAACATAGAGCAAACTCAGAGTAGCATGGAAATGGGTTGAGTTGAACAGCCAGAGAGGAACATGAATGCTTCCTCGACTTCAAGATTCATTTCCTGCTGACCTTCAGACAGAAGTTACTGGAGACCTTCAAAGAAATTTCAGCTGTTTAATGATGATTAAAGGCTCCTCAAAATGAAACAGAAAGTGTTTCCTTGGGGTTTGCACCCTCTGCCTTGCCTTCCCATGTCCAAAGATACTTTGGGCAGAGAAGGCAATGAGGTTGTGAATCCAACTTTTGCACCCCACTTCAGGAGAGTGGAAATACATGACCATCTTCTCACTGCTTCAGTGCCAGATACCAGAAGACTGGACTGCCAGCAGGCTGGATCTCAGGCTAGCTTAGCCCTCAGGCATCGCCTTGCAAGTGCCAGTTGAGAGGAAAGCAGCAACAAGAACATTGCTCCTCTGACTCCTTTGGTTCAGGGCAGTTCTCCCAGGACCTGAGCATCTCACTCTCACAAGGCCCATGATGTGCAGGATTGCCCAGCTGCTAGCAAATGCAATGAAATGCCAGTATTATCTGCTTCGTTTCAACGATGGTCCTTTGAATGTGAATCATGACTGACAGGTTGTGTGCCTGGATTTCAAACAGTGGCTCTGCAATATCCTCTAACATCAGTGAAGTGTACATCCTAAGAGCTGGATGGGAAGATGCAGAGGGCACAGTGATAAATGGGAATCCAATGCATTTTATGCTGCGGAATGGAAGGATACACCATGTTTAGTCCCTGGCTGGCTTTACTCATACTCTGTAGAATGAAATATCTCCACTGTGCAAAGATGATGAAATAGCAGGGTCTCCTCAGAGCCCTGACCAGACATGCTCTGCCTCCCAAACCCCATAGTGCCCACAGAGCAGGGCTCAGTACCAGGTCACTGTGATCTGCCTTGCCCAGCTCCTCCTTGCAGGAAGAGCTCCTTTCCCACCTTCCCCAGGCTGCATACCTCTGCTCTGCTGAAGCCCTTATCAGCCTTCACCTCTGAGCCATGTCGAGTGCAGAGTACACTGGTGGAAAAAGGATTCAGAATATGTTCTCTGAAGTGACTGCTGCTGAACAGGAATTCAGCAAGGTAGAGAGTTGTCTTGGTCCATTGAGCAACCACCTGGAGCAACACATCAGACAGGCAAAGCTGGAGGACTAAAGCAGATGACACTTGTTAAGGCACCTGGCATTATCTCCCCTGTCCAAACAGTCTGTTCTAAATTTCAGAACTTACCAGAGTTTCTGATAAAGCTGTCACCTCTGATTTGAATAAGTTTGCTTACTGCTTCCATCCAAACATGAAACTGATTGACTTTATGGCAGCTATAAAACATCAGAAGCAGCAGATGTATGAGGCTAGAGCTTTTGCCGTAGGAAAGCATGTCATGGAGCAGGTGGAGTGGGACTCCTCCCAAAGTCAGGGAGCAAGGAAACCAGAGGTGCTGCGTGGGCTTGAAGTTGTAGAGAGGTATGAATTCAACACAGAAACTGGGGACATTTGGTAGAAAGCATCAAAATGGGTGCACTCCAGTGCAGTGCTGACTGGCTGCTGTGGAGAGTGTCTTCCCTCCAATTCTATCAGTTGCCTCTCAGATGACAGTTGGAGATATTTCTTTCAGCATTAATCAATGCATACCGTACTTTTCCAGCCATATTGCCTTTCCAGGTTTACACGTAATAAGTTCTACTGCCATATAGTCATTTTAAAAGGACATGTAATAGTGACTACAGGGCAATATATTGAAAAGCAACTAGTAGCAGCTTTATTGAATTATTGACAACCTACTTTTTCATCTCAGTCATAAATTTATTGCCAGAGTAATCCAGTAATCCCACAATCATCATGAAAGATGTTATGCAAATCACATTCCTGAACATAGGTTTTTAGAGAATATGCCTGCACATGTTATGGACCTAGGATGAGAGATAAGACACGGTTTAATAGTTATAGTTCAAAATTGTGCTTTTCTCTGATATACATGCAGGTAACGTCTTAATTCTCACAAGTACCTGTGCTCTGGTATCTAAAAATATAATAGATGCACTAATTCGGCTAAAGCTAACATAAGGTAATTGTAGTACAGACGACAGCTTAGAAAAAAAAAGCAACATAATTTACATCCATTTCAATTCCACATAGTATGGATTCTCTCACTGGTGTTTGATTTAGGACCTGTTGAGTCGCCCATTGAGAAAACTATTCTTTAACTCCTTCTATAATAGCTATTCTGGGCTCTTACATTCCCAACAGCAAAATTGATTTCCCACTCTCAGGCCAAAAAAATAATTCCAAAAAATGTAGCTGAGACGTGCTGATGTTCACGCTCTCTGTATGTGTACACATGCACATCTGTGCATGCATGTGTATGCATGTTTCTTGTTAAGGACAGAAGCTCTCACCTCTGGTAGCATGGCATGCTATAATCCTAAATTAATGCCACCATAAGCCTCAACAATGTTTCTCTGGATTTATTCCCTTGTAAGAGGGAGTAGAATCTCACCCAAATCTCTTGACTATTTAGAAATGTCATTCCTCCTGATGACACCTAGCCTGTGCTCACAGTCCCTGAGCTACACAAATTCATCCCACATAATTTTCACATTAAGATGATTTTGTTAATTTAATTATTTTTCTTACATTTACTGGAAAATTAGGGTTTTTTAAAAAATTAGTGTCTATATTTTTGAAATACATTTAAAAGTCAGTTAGACTGTTTCTGGTAAATTTGAGTTTGGTAAAATTATCACATCATATTCAAACACAAAATATTGACTGTCAATGTTTTGTTTGAAACCATTTTTTAAAAAAACACTTTGAAACTCTGTTCCTCCACTTCTGTTAAAATTTTGTATTTTTCTTTGTAAGTTTTTATAGCTTTATGAGAAAAAGAGCTTATCTACATGTATAGTTATCTATGTGTACAGTCTTTCTTGGGAAAATGCAGTGGCACATATATATCACTCTAAAAGAGTTTCTTTTCCTCCTTATGAGCTCAATTCTCCTAAACAAAAGTGCATGCTCACATGCAGTTACCCAAGAACAGCTCCTGCTCTTTAGACTCTCACTGTCAAACATAAAGAAGTCTTCCTTGAGTCCAGCACTTGCTTAAGTAACTAACTGAAACACAGGAAATTACTTTAGAAAAGCAGTGCAGCACCCTCTAGCGTGGATACATTTAGATTAGGAAATAATATGGCTTTATAAATACCTGATTAACCTGATGCTGACCCACCAGTCAAACCAATGTCTAATTTAGGCTCTAATCTAATTCAGGCTCTAAGCTTCTGATTGACCTTGGGTAGTTTGGTTCACTTTGCTTCAGTTTCCTCACCTGTAAAAATCAGAAAATAATAACTTTTTTTAAAACACCTTAGACTGTCCTAATGACAAGTTCCTCCTGTATAAAAGGTGAGCTGGTATCATAATCAAAACCACATGATGGAGGCTAGAGTGATAGGTCTATCTCCTGAAAATGTACTGTGCAACGGCTAGATAAGCTCTCTTGTGTGGTGCTTCACCTCATCTCTCAAACAAGCTCTTTTTTTTTTTTTCCAGTATGATCTGCACCAGCATAGCAGTGCCTTATGGACTGGGATTATATGTACTGTTAGGTTTTCAAAAATGGTCAAAAAAGATTTTGTACTTCTACCTCTTGGTCAGTCTACTGCACACATCGGCTCATGTAAATAGAGATATCTCTGTCTCATATTAATAAATTTCACTGTCTGGCACTTTATTTTGGGTCTTAGAAAAAGTGCAGGACTTGTCTGGGGAAGCTGAGTGAGGAAGGAGGACAGAGGTTTGGTCCCCCACAGGATATTCTAATGAGGTAAAGAGATTTTCAAAATGGCTGAGCTCTTACCCTTTTCAGAGGCAACACCTAGCTAGAAAAGAGACGACCTGAGGAGCTGGTCTTTCACTTTTACTTTATATTGCACTTTGTCATTCTCCAACGCATTCCTGTTGGTGATCACTGAGAACAGTTGTTGCTAAAAGCTGAAGATTGTCACATGTGCCAAAGGAAGCACTTTCTAACAGGTTGAGTCACTGGAAAGGATGGAAAAAAGAAAGGTTAGTATGCAAAAGCCCTTATTAGAATGATCTCCTGTCTGGGGTTTATCTGGGACTGCAGTCACAGAATCATAGAATGGTTTGGGTTGGAAGGGACTTTTAAAGGTCATCTAGTCCAACCCCCTGCAAGGAGCAGGGACATCTCCAACCAGGTCAGGTTGCTCAGAGCCCTATCCAACCTGGCCTTGAACATTTCCAGGGATGGGGCACCTACCACCTCTCTAGGCAACCTGTTCTAGCGCTTCACCACCTTTATTGTAAAAAAAATACTTCCTTAACTCTAGTCTAAATCTATCTTTCTTCTATTTTAAAACCATTACCCCTTGTCCTATCACAACAGGCCCTGCTAAAAAGTTTGTCCCCATCTTTCTTATAAGCCCCCTTCAAGTATTGGAAAGTCACAATAAGGGAGACAAGGAAATAAGTGCCCACACTCAGACAGGTGAGATGTACTACTGCCATCTCTATAGCTGGTTTTTACGTGCCATGGCCTGCCCATTGCTCAAGCATGCAAACATGCAAACACTGCTCGAGAAGACTAAGTTCAGGCCAATCTTTTCCTAGTCAAACAAGGCTTTTAACATTTTGGAGGGTGCCATATACCTTTCTTCCTGCCTCCCAGCCAAGTTCCTCTCCCCTTGAACACAGCAGTAATGCCAGTCACAAGGCACTTCCCTTCTTCAGTTCTCTTTAGCCCCTGTGAGGAAAAAAAAAAGCATCTATCAAAGGATAGAAGGAGTAGCCTTTTATTTCTCCCTCTGTAGTAAGATCCAAGGCATAAAATCAGGGAAGAAGAGTTTCTACATGTGAGAGACAGGAACTGGGACATACATCTCCATGGTTTTCTTAGCACTGCCTCCTGCTTGTGGGTCTACAATGATCATACTTCAAATTAGAAATCTGTGATTTCAAGAAGAAATGGGGAAAATGTTTCCTCTGTCTTGCAGTCAGCAGTCTTCAAAGCCAAGATTCAGATTTTCAGCAGGAATAAGTTAACACATGCTGATCTCCAACAGGCAGGGAGGAGAGACAAAATTGTGAAAAGTAATGAAATTAAAGGTGTGCAGGAAGGAGACAGAAACTTCCAGAGGATCCCAAACAACATATTACCAGATTTTATATCAGTTTAGTCTTTCGTCTTTTATTTTAAGTCATGCTCTTGGAACATCAGTTTTTACTGAGATCAAGTCTTTCACCAGTGGGACTAGGGTTTTGAACATCACTGCACTACTGGCAGGAGTACTTGCACAACCTCCTTATACAAGCAGCAACATGAACGTGACAACAAGAGATTAGGAACAACCCTGGCCATAGGCATCCTAACTCTCTACTATCTCTGCTACCTTTTACTTCTTTTGTTCTGGTACAAGCAGGATCAAAGGATCCTGATCCTCCAAGTATGTAACGATACAGTTATCCTTAGCCCCATTTTGGATCAGTTTGAGAGTCAGAGTGGGACTGTGCGTGCAGAAAAATGGCCAAGGCATGTGGCGTAACTGGAACTTTTTCTGAAAATATTGCACAATTTCCCTTAGTAATTTTGTAGATATTGTTAGCTCTGACTTTCAGTATCATGCTGTGACTATTGCTGCAGTTAAACCACCCATGGGCCAGGCCTGCTACTTGGTGATATGTTCAGAACAAAGGAGCTGTGTATTCTCCCCAGCTACCAGAAAGCTGGGTATTATTATTGTTCTGCCCACATCTACCAGCTGGGATCAAGCCCTTTCTGAGCCACATAAGGCTAAGACTGCATCTATTCTAGAATTTAGACATCTGATTTTAACTTGTTCAAGCTAATGAACACGTTTCAAAACACTGGATAAAACAAACTGCTTGGACCTGAGTTTGTGCTAAATTTAGCTTCAGCAGACCACCTTGGGAAGTCCAAATGATTCTTAGCTAGAGTTGTAGGAGGCTGTAATTCACCCAAACTATGTTTACACCTTTTAAAGCCAAGGATGGAAAACAGTTTTTCTTTCCAACGTAGTGGTGGGGAGAACACAGCAACAGTTAAGCACTACTCTGATGTATCTGACAGCAGCACTGGGAAAAACAGGAAAGCTGCAGAGAATCTGAAATGAAACCAACAAAGTGCACATTGGATAGCTGGTAACTCACATGGGTGCTTCTCTGATATGCAGCAATGTGAATTATTTCTGTGTTGGCTTTGTGATATGCCTAATGTGGAGCGAAAAGTACCAGGCAGGGGTATTCCTGTGCTTCTCTTGCTGTGTTGCACAGAACTGGACCACAGAGAAGTCCAGATTAATCAAGTCCCACAAGCAGTGGTTCTTTTGCTGATGTAAGCATGAAGTACTGTTGCCTTGATATGCCTGTGCTTGGATATTGCTTGGGAGAGTTGTCTCCCAGTCTATGCCCATCTGCTTCTCTTACAGCTGGGCCAACGTTATAGAATCATAGAATCATAGATCATATCTTCCAGATGGTTCCCTCTGCAGTCCGAGGCAAAGAGCCTGCGGATTCCAGTCACATCTGTGAGCTGTGCAGCAGCATCCCAATGGAGAATGGGGCACAGAAACCCTGGCACAGTGTTGGGCAGCACTGCCCTGATGGGGAAGAATACACCCTGTGATGGACGGCAAGACAAGGGAACTGCAGAAATTTAATCATCTGTGCCAGCAGGATTTTTATATGTCTTTCTAACACTGAGCCATATTTTAGGGGAGACACTGGATGTTGGTGAGATGACATTGAGGATAGGAAACACTCACAGGAAGGTACTTTCAATAGCCCTCGTCCTCTTTATGCTCTCTGAGCACATCTCATAGCAGTCTTGTGTGCTGCTGTTACTCAGAGCAAGTGCAGGGACCAGATGCACTTCTTTCCTGGGTACTCTCCACTTTTCCACCATCATCTACATCTTGCATGAGCCAGACTCCGATGGAAATTTCACAGCCTCATGATAGCTATATGCTTACTGAACAGCAATGTGTTGGCAGAAAAGAAAAGAAAAAAAGGTATGCTATTTTTAATTGTGAGAAATTGGAAAATTTCATTAAAAACCTCTCTTTTGGAATGCTATAAAGTAATTTCAGTACCAAAGTTTATCAAATCTCCTAGAATGGAAAAGCCACGTGTCTCATAGTGCTCCCTCAGTGAGATAGGATGTGATTTGTGCATTTGCAGCAAGCTATGTTTCACAGTTTGAGCAAAGAGCAAATGAAGAATGATCAGCTGCAATTGCCATTACTGTTTTTGAAACGCTTGCAGTGGCAAATCAGAATGACGCCTGGTGAACATGACACAACTGCAGTGGAAATTGAATGGAATTTCAGGAGCACACTTAATTCATGGAAACATCTTCTCAATGCCCATTATGCAAGAATTATGTGGAAGACTGAGAAGATACTACCACTGAAGTACATGTGGAAGCATTAACTCATGGTGAAACCACGAAGCTGGTGGGTTAGCATGGCCTATTTGCAGTGATACAGGTACATCAAGACATTACTGCAAAGTTTTTCCATTGTGATAAACTTGGTTTTGTGTAGGTGAATCACGTGTCATGGACTGGTGAACTAGTGGAGAATTCTCTTGTATCTTTCACATGTCTAAAATGTCTCCACCTTAAATTGAAAGCGAACAAGAAAGAACAGAATAATATTGTAAAATATTCGGCTCTGGTGTACTGTGCTCACTTTAGATTTGCTCATCTACAATTTCATCAATATAATATCTTAGTACTCTACCAGTAGCAATTAACCTTTATCCAGCAAGCTCATTTATCACATTAGGTTTCCCAGGAAAGCAGCCCAGGCACAGAGGAGTATATTCTGATGCCCACTATTTTCTCATCTAAGAGAAGCTAAAATTTTAAAACAGTTTAAAGTTTGCTTATATTTCATTAACAACAAGGAGAAAGTTCTGTTACTGCATAATTATGCACCATCAGCAGGAAATTACACAGCACTGGCAACAAGAATTTCATTTACTGAATTGATGTTTCTTTCTAGATAGAGTTGCATTTTGTCAGTTTCATCTCTATATTTCTACTAGTTCCCTCTTCTTCTCTGAACCCAGAACTAGGATTTTTCATGGGGCAGGAGTCCCTGTGTCTCACTCCAACCATCTGTAACTTATGTCTGGTCCAGACAATTCATCCAAAAGACTAAGATGGCTGGACCATATTGAAGGGCTTCTCTTTCCTCCACTGTGGAACCTGTTTGGAGACAGCACTCAGGCTGTTTGATCAATATTTTAGTTGTTAACGTGAAGAGAGAGAGCTGCCTGCCTTGGTGAGGCTCGTCGTTCAGCACCTGTCTATGCATTGCAAGACAGTAATGCCATGGGGTCCCTGCTGGAATTGGGGTCCCAATGTGACACACAGCCTGCAAACAGACAGATCTGGACCTTACCTAGAGAGACAAATGGCCTAATTGGGCAAGACAGAAAAGCACAAAGAGGTAAAGTGGCTCCCTGAACTCCTACTCAGTGGGTAAGTGGCAAAGGATGGAGAAAAGCAAGGCATCTTTACTCTCAAGTGAATACCACTCCCATCAAATTGCACACTGCTTCACATTAATCTACTTGTGTTTATCCTTCCTTTGGGTCAGAAAGGTCACTCTGACTCTCTCCAGTGGGAATGTCAACCAAGCAAAATAAAATCAGGTTTGGCAAAATAAAACAGAAGGAAAAACAGAATACTAGCTTCTTGGGAGAAAAATATTATGTGGACTATATTCTTGCCAAAGCTGTGACTAATTCAGAGAGAGACCTGGAGACCAGTCAGTTAGCAAGGAATATGTTTTTCTGGACATCACAACCTTTGGCTGAGTTATAATAAAAGAAGAGAGAAAAAATATCAAGGAACTGTACAAGAGAATGAGAAGAGTGTATGTTCTATGAAATTGTTCTAGTAGTGTCCTGGCCAAGTGAATAGTGAGTAAACTTCTTCAGAGTTCTGGACTAGGGAGAGGATTTCTTTGGGCAGGTCATCCTTTTTTGTTGTTCTAATGCTGGATGTTTTGGGCTAGACTTACTTTGGGCTGGACTTACTTTAGATTAACTCCTTGTTTCCTCCTTGTTTCTCACCTTCAGAGACATGGAGGTTTTTACTGTCCCAGCAATAATCTAAACTTGCTGAATTATCTTCCCCAGTCTGAAAAGCATTGAAGAGAAGCCAAGAAAAATGGCTGTGCATTAAAATGCTAGCCTTTGTGCTGCTAGAAGGGGGCTGTGAAATGCACTGTCACAGAAAGCCTTTATCCTAATGATGTCAGCTGTGAAAATTCATTGCCCACGTGCAAAAGTGCTTCCTTTCCGTGGGGCTATATGAGTTCAAGCCTCAGCATTTCTGCCCTGGTATGTGACCATCTCCTTGAAAGAAGAGATGACTCCTAGGCAGAGAGCCAGACCTCCCTACACGGTAAGATATCCATGCGTGGTCTTCCTACACATCCTGGAGATGGGGACTTGGGATCCTGCACCCGCGCAGCCCATGCCTCCTGCACACTGAGGCATCTTTGTGCTCTGCCCTCGCCTTGGCAGAGCCTAGCCTAGAGAAAGGTCCCTGCAGCTAGCAAAATAGTTGGCACAATGGCTGTTATCCCACCTCTCCTCCACTGCCCAGCTTGGGAGAGGAGAGAAAGAGCAAGGCTGGATCTCATATTCTGAGTTATTGCTCTACCACTCCCCATTGCTGTGATGTGCCAGCAACACAGCCACCTCTGCATACAGTGACAACTAGCTGGGGTCATTAGTCCCTGGCATACCTTGACTCACTTTGGGAGCAGAAACCAGGGAGAAAAAAGCACTTTAGCTGAAGTGCTACACTAAAAGAGAAAGACACAAAACAGGCAATGCCTGAGCCAAGTAGGCTAAAAATCTGCCAGCCACCTAAGCAGAGTTGGTGCCAAACACTCAAACCTCCCCACCACCTTCCTGCAGAATTCTTCACAGCCACCAGCTCCTCTCTGGGTTTGGAGGGCACGGTGCAGTCATTCACAATAGGAGTGAAAAGCTGCCACTGTGTGCAGGGTTGTCTGGATGCTGGGGACCCAGATCTGCTGGGCCTGGCTGTTGCCTGCCTGGCCCTGGCTGCCTGACTTGCTAAAACGCACACCGAAGGAAATGCAAGGTAATACTCTGAACAGGAGCAACCTGCTGCCACATCACAGACCTTTGATCTCAACATGTATTTTAGTCACCTCAAAGCTATTTCTGGACAAGATGTGGGCACTGAAGCCTCACTTTTTAAATTAAACATTCTTCTTTCTCTCATTTAGAAAAGGAGAGAGACCTTTAATTTCTCATATTAATTTCTCCAGCATAGCACACAGCACTTCTTGGATGATTAAATGCCATGCCACTCTTTGGCAGACAGCACTGTTGTGTAATTCCAACCTATTCACATTTCTCAGCTCTCCTGAAATGCCAAGATTTCCCTTCCTTGCCAAATGATTAAAAGGATCTGCCAGCCGAGAGGTGGTTTTAAAATAATTGCAAGTACTAAAATGGCAAGTAGGAAAAATGTGTTGGACAGAAAAATTACCTGCGACCAGTGCAGAGTCATATTCCCCAGAGGAGTCCCTGTTGGTTTTGGGTCTGTTTTGAGTGATTCACCTGGTGACTTCTAATGTTGATCTGTGAAACAATGAAGTCACCCACTGTTTTCAGCTCTAAGAGTTCCACAAAACATAGAGCTTTTTGTATTGCTCCTTGGATAAGAAAGGGACGATAGTGTTCTGGATGGTGGATGCTGAAGATCCATCCTGTAAGGCTCCGATTAGGGCAGCTTCCCTCAAGGGAGCTAACAGGTGTGATAGCACAGACAGCAGTCATGTCAAAGCCAAGGAGTGACAGAGGTTTTCTGTGATGTGCAGAGTTTTGAAGTTCCTGGCCATAGGAAGAAAAAGCATGTCACTTGTGTTACTCCCACCTCCATGAGCTCGGTACTAGCTTTGTCTATGTATTATTAAACTTCATTATTTCCCAAAGCTACATGGTTTTCTGATGACCTTCCTGACTTCAAGATTTTCCTCTGTAATCACAGAAATACAGTAGGATAGCATCAGAATCCAGGTGCAAAGGGCTATCTGTTCCAAAGTCTTCTCTGTGTGGCATGAGATCAACACAAAGGGATGCACCTGATGTAGACAAAACAGAAAGGGTTGCTGTACAAAAGCCTGGGATTTCTCACTCACCCCTATACAGAACATGAAGACTTCCCACTGAAAGGTGACGATGAGAGATCGGACAGTGGAAGAAGCTCACAGACCAGGAGTATGTGCCCATGGAGACTGAATAACTGATCAGCTAGACCACAGCTCAAAGGAACGCACCATGTGTGGTAGGTACATGAACATCCATGCCAGCAACACCCAGATCAAATCCTTTTTCCTGCCTCACCTTTCCAAAGGTAGGCAGAAAACAAAGGAACCTCACCTGTGTTCCCTTGTAGGGCAGGCAGCTGGAAGATGGGCTTTTTCTCCCCAAGAACAACAGTGACAGTGTGCTCAAAGGAGAAAAACCAGACTCACAAAAAATCTAAAGTAGGGATCATTACGTTCCACATCTCCCGGAGAGGCCAAATTGCTTTTGACTGACATAGTGCGGAAGGCAAAGAAGGAAATCTGACCGTACTCATGAATAGGAACATGGCTTATCACTCAGAGTATCAATCCTGTACTTGGTTTATCAGCACTACAGTGCATCAAGAATAGTATCCATCTGCATGAGGACAGTGTAAATAAGGGCACCTGGCAGAGTCCAAAGCTGCCTTTTAATTTCAAAGATACTTTCCCTTTCTAGCAGGCATCAGTTTCTCAGAAAGACTGAAAGAAGGGGTTAATACTAAGGAATCAAGCTGATAAATAGTGATCAATGATTTACTAACCTTAAGAGAAAGAACAGTAGAGTCATAAACTTAACCTAACGAGATACTTTCAGGATGCTCTAGCAAGAGCTAAAATAAGTTAGATGGGAACACCCTGAGGGGGTACAGACACACTGGCTGAGACCAAGATAAGGGGACTTAAGAAGTTTAGAACCAACTGATAGGGTGGAATAACCAAGGAAATGGGGAACCAGCAGAGATAAGTCATCAAGAAACCACCCTGGCAGCAAGAACAAAGCAGGACAAAGGTCTGAATCCACGCAGCTGGACATAGTGATAAGGAGGAGAGACTGTGACTCCTGAGCACGGACACGAGATGGACACAGAGACCGGGGAATAACCTGTCGTGGGGGGAAAACTTACAATGAATACATAACCAAGTATGAATATGCATGTCTATGAAGCATAAATACTGTACCTATTGCTTAACACGTTGCACACATTTGAAGGAGCGATCCCCCGTGCTGCCCAGTGCTGTAATAAACATACCTACTTTACAATCTTACAGATTGTGGAGTCCGTTTTCCGCATGTCAAGATAATAAGGTAATACCTTTTTTATCATAAGCTGCTTTATTATAATCTCTATGGTTTCACATCCCACTATTATTCTTATGTACTTCATTGAGTTTTAACTTCAAGGGCAGTCTCAGTCACTTGCTCCTAATCTGCTTACATACAAGTAAATTTCAAGAAACAGTGCCACTCTCAGCCAAAAAAAAAAAGGGAATATCCCCGTAGTCTGACGGTTTTGCTTTTCTATAGGAAAAAGAATGAGAAAACTGGAAAAAGAGGAAAATATTTGCAAGCTTGGAATGAGAGTCCAGAATGAATGTCAAGAAACTCCAAGTAGTCATAACAAAAAGATCCTAAGTGTTTTCTTTTTCTTTTTTTTTTTTTTCCCCAAAGGCTACATTAAAATAGGCATTTTTTTTGTCGAAGCTTTTGGAGTTTTCCAGCACACTGGGATCAATACTTCCTCTCCAAATACTTGAGAAATGAGTCACTGATCAAATGTCAGCCACAATTTATTCATTGTGCAGTGTTCTGATTTCAATGCAAGGCCGGCACTGTGAATATTCCTAGACTTACTAAAAGCCTATTCTGGTGTTTCTCCCTCTCTAAATTGCTTTTGTTCTTGAATGTCACCAGAGCATCTTAGTGGACACATGCAGTCAAAGCAGTTTTCTTAAGACAGTCAGTTGTTTACTAAATAATTCATGAGCTGCACAAAAGCCAAAAAGGGACAGAAAATCTCCAGAATGAAGCAGCACTTCTATGTAAATTGCTGTTGCTCCTACTCTTCAGTTTCTGGAGGCAACTGGTGCTTTGCACCGAGTTTGCAGACCGAAGTGTGCTCAGCAGCTCGCTCTGGGGATACATGGAGGGCTAGAGGGGCAGGTTGGTGTCTGCAGCTAAGTGAGTGACCTAGCCAGAGGTGGGCAAGCTGCAGACCTCCTTATCGTGGGATATTGGTTGCTAAATGTTGATGTGCCTTCCACACCCCTGCCAGCTCTCCACAGCATCCCTTCCCCTCAGCACGCTGCCGCAGAGCTCCCAGCCCATTATTCCTCCCCACCCTGTTGCCACTGCAGCACTGCACTTTCAGGCTCTGAGGGCAGGGAATAATTTTCAGTGATAGTAGTGACAGTAACATGTAGATTTTCTGCAGCTGCCTGGTGACTTGATTGCTCATCCCTTTTCTGTCAGGGTGGAAGAAGCACTGGGATGTGACAGGAAAAGAGCTGATGTCCTCCCTGGAGACTGACTGGAAACCGTCACTGACAGACAATACTTCCCTGTTCTGCCACAAGCTGGACAAATCTGGGGATGTATGGTTGTCTGCTCCTGGAAAACCAAGCAGTTCCTTGAGCAATGGAAATAACGAAGTGCATTTTCCGATGTGTCTCCTCTGTGGGTTCAGTTACACCTAACACAAAGCCCTGTCCTTATCAGGAGAGTGAGTGGAGACTTCTCCGTCCCCCTCCTAGAATGGAGGAATGCAATTATCACTGAGATCTCTCCTCCTCTGTCAAACAGGGTTGGAACTGGCCAAGAGATTCAAAACAAGTTGGGACTGCAGGGACACACACCTTATTACTGCATAACCTTTATTTTCTGAGGAAATAGGTCTAAAAATGTCATCTGCTCCTAAACAAGCAGGGTCCATCTCTCTCTCTTCACCTTCATAGTCATGTCTGGCTGTGCAGTTTCTCATTCAGTTTGTTTAGTTTGCTACTCTGGATTTAATTTAAAGAATTAGTGTTTCTAAAATTATACACATAGTGGTATTTGCAGCTCTAATTGCATTAAAAGGAATGTGCAATTTTCTGTCACAAGGAATGGAGGGTGGGAGTGGAGAGAAAGAACAAGACCACTCTGAAGATTACTAGTAATAGAAGTAAACCTGGCTTTGATTTAGCCAGTATCAGCCTGATACATTTATAGATTTTTCAATTACATATATCACAGTTAGACTGTGATGAAATGAGATACATTCCTAATACTGCTTTGGAATTTAAATCACTGCTTTACTTTTTTTCTTATCTTTTTCAAGTCTGAGTCACTTAAAAAAAAAAAAAAAAAAAAAAGAGAAGAGGTAATGGTGTTAAAGTGGCCAGAAGAAGCAGCTATCAGTTTTCTGTGCTATTGAGTTGCAAAGGTAACAAAGGACGCCATTCAACACATTAAGAAATTAAATTTGTACTGGCAGCTTGGAATGGATTTTTCTGCAGCACTCAGCATTCTACACCAGGATTTGTTCTGCAATAGCTACTCCTTATGCTGCACTTCATGACAACACTTGCTCCAGAGCAGATTAGATTAAATTAGCATGTTTATGCCAGCATGAGAATGGGTCATGCATAGGGACTGAACCACAAATCACTCTTTTGCTTTATCTTAATCCCATAACATTAACCAAATTAATATCCCTTCGCAGACAAATGCTTGTTCTTTCTTGGCACAGGAACATTTGAGGAAATTAATTCAGAATAACTCTGAAAAAGGATTAGTTAAATTGCACTAAAGCCCTATGACCTCAGTTTAGTTTAATTGGGCATTAATTCGTTTAACTCAATTCTTGTCCTAAGTCAATTACACTCAGCAGAATTATGACCCTTTCAACTCTGAAAGAGTGCTCCCAGCAGTTCAATTGCTGTGAGGGACGTGCACACCTTCTGTTTAATTCAGATCATTTTTCTTCAGTGTCTTGTGCTGACAAGTCCTCTGCAGTGGCCCAATAAGTCTTACTGACTTGCAAAAGTCATCAGGATTTAACACCAGCCATATAGCTCCCCGTCTTGCTACATACTATCCAGTGCTCCAGCCTTCCTGCCAGTACTGTGCGTCACACTGTGGGCACCACTCGGGGATGGAGCCAATGGTCCCTTCTATTTGTACAGACATTACTCCAAGCTCACATAGGACTCTTCAGAATAACTCAGCAGGGTTGGTTTTGCCCTAGATAATGACATAACTCCATGTATCATCAGCAGATCATTTTTCTCAGGCAGTCTTTTCCACTGTCTAACAGCTAATTGGGTACTTTGCACAGGGAAGGTCTTAGTGATTTCCTCATGCACACTTCTCTGTGATAGCTGCAAACCAGACATTACTTTTACTAGCAAGCCTATCCTAGCAAACACTGCATTGAAAGCTGCAGTGTTTATGCCACTGGAAAATTTGAGATGCTTTTCACATGTGGCAGGTTGCAGAAGCAAAATCTTGACTTAGAGAGCCTCTTTCTCTGTGGTCTAGCAGGCGATGGTCCCATCAGGTGAGCACTTTTGATAAAAATGTTCTTTCCTTCAGCATGGTGCCCTTCGCTCAAAGAGAAGGTGATCCGTGGAGTGCTAGCAGGAGTTTCTTCCTGCTTTCTGGCCAAAAGGACTCTCTTTTGCCTTGTCTTCTCTTTCCTTTGTGAGTCTGGGATCACTTTGTCCCAAAAGCAAGGAAGAAACAAGCCATGGGCTCATTACTTAAGTCAAGAAAAGTAAATTCATTAATTCACAGAAGTGAATGTGTGAATGTAGCAAACAAAAAGACTTGAGTGATGTGCAGTAGCTGTACATGCAATCGCTGGACCCTAGTAGATAAAAGCTCTGAATTTTTTATAATTTTATCAGTAAACATGATGAATTATCAGCTCTCCATTGCCTTGTAGGCATCTCAGTGGAAATGGGGTTGAGGAGATGTCTGACAAACAGCTTCAACAGAGAAAGGATCCACAAAACTACACTGAGATCTACAGGATGCATATGATGCCCAAGAAGCTCAACACATTTAACCTGTCAGAGAGAAGTTAAGAGGCAATCAGCCCATGCAACACAAAAGAATGTATATGAGATCCAATTATATCAATGCAGCAGATAAGAGTACTGTGGGGGCTTAAAAGTCAGAAAGAGTTGTGAAAGAATTAAAATGGGGTAAGTGGAATCACAAAAGGGAGGTAACTAGCGATTGCTTTTGGATATGGTAAACTCTCTCTCTCTTAGGAATGCGCAGTAGAAGAGAGGTTACCTTTTCTGAAAGGTACATTTCCACCCCTAAAAATGCCTGTGAAGCAAGGACTCAACAGAGAGAAGTGTTGCAGCCTTGCTAGACTTTGCCTTTGTCTTTTTCTGGTGTTCAGAAAGGCACATGTTCACCAGACAAAGCTGTTCTATGTTCCACTGCAAAAAACAGTCCTGCAGATGTGGAGATGCACAAAGCACACAAGCTACTCAGAACAAGTGAGCCATACAAGGGGTGAACAAATAAAATAACTCCTTTCCTATGTGCTCCTAATACAGGTGTTTCTCCAGCACTTTGTGGACGTTTGGCAGCTCTGGAGTAGAACTAGGAAAAACAGAAAATAAAAGCCAGCATAGGCATTTTGCTAAGAGCTTACAAAATTCTCATGTGTGTAAGAGTACAGTGACTGTTGGAACATGGCGCAATGTCCTCTGCAAGCATGCTATCCAGTGGATGGAGAAAAAGGTCATTTTCCTGCTGGCTGTCAAAGAGACTAATCACCCCAGCAGCTGTAAGGGTGACCACAACTCAGAAAAGGGCAAGGTCTTGCATTGACTGGTGACACTCTTTGTTTCACTTCCATTGCAGTTTCAAGGCTTGCTAATTTAAAGGTTAAAAAAAAATAGTCTAATGAATATACAACAGTTGTAACAGCATCCAGCATTTTCTACCCAGACAAGAGAGAGTTTTGCATAATCAGCTCCCCCTTTGGGGTCTCCTGTAGGTATGCCCCTGCCCCTCAAATTTGTAGCCATGAACCATCACCTTTCTCCAGCAGCTTGGCCTTACATGGGTTTTCAACCTGGTCAGCACGTACACCGTGACTGTGTCTGGCTTGTAGATTTGCAGGGCCATGGGGAGGCAGCTGAATTGGGTGGACGGATGTCCATGGATGACAACAGTAGGAGTCATCTGGGTATGAATCACCCTGACCACCATGGATTTTAAGAAGTTTAAAGGACTAAAATCTAAGAGTTTCCTTAGGTACTTGAGAAGAAGCAACATGGAGATCTACAGATCCTTGAGAGAGGTAAAATATCCCAAGTAAGGTTAGCTATGACCTGCTCCTGTCTTTGGAAAGCTTACCTCTGCCTGCTTGTGATACTTCATGGTGTGAAGTGAGCTGGTAATGTCTGAGGCAGCACCCTAGGAGAAGCCAGTCATTTGTTATAGAGATCACTTGTCTCAGGTGGTTGTCCTGCTAGACTGACCAGCATTTTCAAGATGACCACTTCTCCACTCCTTCCTCTCTTCCACTGCTTCTCCTGGATCTTTGCTTTCCCTCTTACAATTTGTGGTTGTCATGCAAGGGTTTTCCTCCCACCATAAAAGGCGCTGCCAGTCACAGCACTGGGAATGTTTGACGAGGGGAAGGAGACAATAAACAGCAGAGTGCAAAGGTGCCCTTTGCTTGAACTGACAGCTCAGAAATTTGAGCTTGCGTGAGTTTCTGCCAGGTTTACAGGCAGGGGCATTAGCCCCAGAACAGTAATTGGTTTAGATATATATCTCCAAAGAAAAACAATCCCAAAGGAGGAATTATCCCTCTGACAGAACATACTCTCACAGAACATAGTCTCCCTCGTTTGCCTTTCGTCCAGCATTTTGCTACTGCAGCAAAATTGCTTCTTCTCAATCAGTGATAGCTTTCCCAAGAGCAGACCTAAGGCCTGATGGCAAGCCACAAGCACACTTTGAAAACCTAGTCCTGTATCAGGCTTACCCTACCAACATATGCTCCCACAGCTGACTCTGAGGAGTCGATCTGGTGGTGATAACCCTGAAGATTCAGGGTGTATTTTCAGAACCTGGAAACACCTGAATCTGCAGGCTCCCTTCCTCAGGGAGCGTATTTTCCCACCATGTTTCATCTCACAACCGTACCTTTGCTGGCTGCTTAGCTTCACGCAGTAGAGTTAAATAGTGAGTGAAATAAGTAGAAGGGAGTGTCCTAACCAGGGAGAAAGTGGACAGAGAAAGGCGTATCATGCCCAGTCTCCCTCCTCCTTACTATGCCATGCCCTCCTTTTCCCAACCATACCCTTTCTTCTGAAGGAAAGGACTCACCTGATTGAGGGGTATAGCATGAGAGCAACACTTATGACTCCTTGGGAGCACTGTGCTTTCCTTGCAGACTTCAAGAGAACTCCTACCAACTGGTTTCAGCACTCTGTACCCAAATGTGTTGGATTTCATGAGTATACATCTCCATTACCTACCTTTCCTTATGCATAGGAGGCAGCTTATCAACAGGACACCTGGAGATGAGACTACTTCCCCCCATTTTCCTCTCCCTCCTACTGCCGTGCAGTAGCTGTTATAATGGCGGTTCTTTTGCTCTGTATAAATGGCAAATTGTCAGTCTTGTGTAGTCATCAGCCCCAAGGAATTCTTGTGGCTAGAGGATTTACCAGTCTCACCACATGTGCTTCGAAAAGGTTTGCCTTGTGTCTGTTTTGAAGATTCACTCCATGTATTTGCAATGGAAAGACACATTGCATATAATATATATCATAAACATCATACATAATATCTTTATCTATAGATAGATGGATATATATATATGTATTTTATAGAATTATATAGATAAAGGTATATTTTTCAGTATCCTCTTGCCCTTGCACTTAAAGCAAACGGTTATTTTCTGGCAAACCTCTGATTATATTTTTTTTCATCTAAATTTTGTCTTCATATTTGAAATCTGCACAAATCTCCGAAGATTAATACAACAAAGAGGCACTACTGGGGACTGCTGGAAGACATTTTTCTTTTAAATTCTGATAAACTTAAGTGCTGCTCATTAATTTTCATGTCCCAGAGGAGTGCCTGGAGCCTGCAGAATAATTTCCTTCCAACAACTTGCATAAAATTTTGCGCTGCACTTTGGATCCAAGCCAGGTTGTCGGGTTTGTTATTTATTGCAACAAGTAAAAATGATTCTCAGCTGTGGGAAATCAGAAACATTCTAATGACTTTGGTGGAGCTGTGTTTGTTTGCCTTGGTAGCCCAGCGAATACCCTGTAATAAGAACTAACAACATTGACATATCAGCTACTGCACAGCAGTTACCAGTGTTGTTTTAATTACTCAGAGCAGGAAAGGCAAAAAGGAGAAAGAAGCCTTCTTAGAAAGGCTGTGAGCTAGCTGCCTATCTCAAGTCTCCAACACTATAAGCCTCCACTTTCATACACCTTCATGCTCACACACTCCCCCCCCTTTTTTTTCAGTTATTCATGTAATCCCTTAAGCAACCTGTGGCCACCAGTACTGATTAAACCCATATTCTGTCGCTGCAGGGAGCTGAGGCCCCTCCTTGGGTCTTCACAAAGAAGAACTAAACCAAAGCTGAGAGGCAGTTACCCAAGTGAGAAGCTGCAATCAATGAAGGGGAATGGGGTGCGCTGAGGCAGTGATGCTAACAAGTCCTATCAAACTGTGACCACTATTAAGAACTGTCAGCAGCTTGAGCCACAGAAGAAAACTGGAGAGGCAGGCTATCATGTCCTGCTGTGCAAACGCCTCAGGCTACCTTAGAGGTGACTGTTTTCTGACATAAGAATTCATGAGCATTCAGTCTCTTCAGCAGACAGTATCTGTTCTACTAAACACTCTGCCAAAAACAAGCAGAAACCTCTGAAAAAGGTTGAAATTATGGACAGGTTCTTCCCAAACCAACTGGCTCTTCATCTCAGCCATTGTCTGCTTGTAGAAGGACCACATAATATTCACACTATGCCTGGAGAAACATGAGCTATGGTATGAGCTAAGCTGTGACCTGCAGGTCCTTGCTGGATGGAGCATTTGCTTTTAGGATGTGGGCTGGCTAGCAGACCCTGAGCCTTACTGGTCAACCTAGACCTGAGCTGCCCAAGCCTGGGAGAGCG
The DNA here is from genome assembly GCA_009806455.1 of Tetrax tetrax. NCBI lineage: Eukaryota > Metazoa > Chordata > Aves > Otidiformes > Otididae > Tetrax > Tetrax tetrax. The sequence continues at coordinate 311,650 of WHYT01017641.1, forward strand.
AACTAGTCTCCTCAGATGAGCTTAACTTCTGGTCCAAACAAAGATAAGCTGACCCTATATCTATCTACGTGTTGTGGGATAGGTGGCTGACTCCATGCTTTTGCCGTAATGACCTCTCTTCATATAAAATCTTTCTCACTGACATAGCTAGACAATGACGTCATTCTTCCCCTCAAATAGAGTTGCCAGCTCTTAAAATCAAAGGCAATCTCCTCTCATATTCCCCCTGGGCTAGACCCTGTTGTCTTCTCAGGCTGCATATTAGTGCCTCTTGTCATTTCCCATTTTTTTTTAAAGGGTTGCACTTGATTTCAGGTTTCCACAGTCATCCTGGCCACCTGATCAATGTGTTAAATAGTAGAAAACTTGAGGTGACACACCCCAGCAGAAAGTCAGGCGTATTCAAATGACACAAACATTTTTGTGTTCTGTGTTTTTTGACCTCAAGACTCTTCGCTCTTTGGTGGTTAATCAGGCCGTTTATTGCTTTTGAGGTCTCTGCAGCCTTTATGGACTAAAGCTGATGTAGTTCAGTATGGGTCCCTGGGCTCCGGTTAAGCAACATGGATTTTCCACCTACTGAAAATCTGGTCCTACATCTTTTTCTCTCTCTTTTCTGCCCTCTTCTCAGAATCTTTGTAAGGACCAAGGAGGCCAAGATTTTCAAGTCTGCTGAAGGGCATTGGATGATGAGCCCACACCTATGTTATGGGAGCAAGAGCAAAATGTCTTATCTGTTTTGCAGATTTCACCTTTCACGTCTAGCAAGTGAAGTGGATTAGTTCCTTCAGTGCAGTGATAGGGACTGATCCAAAACTATCTTAAGTCAAGATAGACTTGGGCAAGTTTCATAACCATCACGGTGAGCTCCTCCCAGTGACTTCTGTAGGTCTTTATGCAGCACCCAGAGAACTGTCTGGCGTCTCACACACTATCTCTTTGGTATGGATCTGACATGCTGGGTGCTATAGACCTGACTCAGCAGCTATCAAGCATTTTAATCTCTTTCCCTTTTTAATGTTAAAAAAAAATCAATTGATTGTGGCTCATGTTTCCACCTTTTATTTCACTCCTTGAGGTTAATACCACTGTTATTGGAAGAGTACATTGCAAAGCCTGCTTTTCTCTTCTGGTATTATTTTTATATACCACTTTTGATCTCAGGAAACCTTTTCGTCCTTGCTCCACAGGTGTTCAGTAACATTTTAACTCAGGCTTCAGTGCATGTGATGCCAGTACAGTCTTAGGCATATGGTGTCCATGTGAGAAGAGGGGAGTGGAGTGAGAGGTGGAGAGGCCACAGCTCACAGCACAGACCAGAATTGGAGGCGAATGGTACAGTCTGGAAACCAGACACAATCATGGGCAGGTGAGGAGAAACAAGAAAAACTAGAGCAGAAAGCCATCAGATTTTCAGAACTTCAGATGGATAGCAGACAAATTAACTTTCTTTCCTACCAGTTGAGTGCTAGTTAAGGATGACCTCTGCTGACTGAACAGATACTGTCAGGGGGACCCAGGGAGTTCTGTAATGGCTTGTGCTTGTGATTGCACCTCAGGTTATGACCAAGGCACTCTCTTGATCCTATACAAATTCCTCTCTCATTACTACATAAATTCAGAATGAAGCAGCTTCTTTCCAAATCTTCAGGGTTTAAACAGGCAAATAGCAAGAAGGAAAATAAAGTGACAGACTCAGCTGTGACAAAGGGCCTCAGAAATACCTCCTGTCCCTTTAGTACTTTCTTGGTAGAGAAAAAAGTCTGTTCCTCAACAGGCTTGGGAGCACTCAGACCTCTGCCCATGTCTCCTCTCTACTAGGCAATGGTGAGGCTGACTCTACAGTGAGAGAAGTTTTCCTGAAGAAGGCCTTGGTCAGGTTTGCTAAAGCCAGCTCATACCAAGCAAAACAGATGACATTGCTTGTGAACTCTGAAAGCAACACATCCCTTCCTGGGGTATCTTGGAGCAGCACAACAGCCAGCCAGGTGGGCCTGCCAAACCCAGGCACGAAATGTGGTTGGGAGCCTGGGTGCAGTGCAGTTGGACCTGTACCAGGGAGAGGGGCAGAAGACCCTCTCTATTTCCACGCCGGAAGCCTTGGGGCTGAGAAGCAGTTCCTTGTATCTGCTGCTGGCGGAGGGAATACAAAACGTTATGGTGGCAGGAGGCAGCCAGCTGGCTTGCTGAGGGGATGTTCATCTCGTTGAGCTTGGCTCAGCCTTGAGCAGCAGGAAGAAACAGTGACACCATTTCCCAGAAGTTTAGCTGTCAATAGTGGTGATTGCAAATGCTTAGCAAAGTGCCTTTCATCACATTTTTGCTAATAAAGCAGGGGTCAGGTCCCCTCTGCCTGTCGGGATATAAATATCTTAATTAGATCTTTGAAAAAGAGAGAGAAAAAATTGAGAAAACTGGGAGATATTTTATTATTTCTTTTTTTATTATTTTTAGTATTAAAAGTATAACTCAAGTAGTGCTGGCACCAGGATGCATAAAACACTTACCAGGGCAGAGAAGGCTCTGGAGCTGCACCACAAATGCATCATTTGATAACAGTAATGAAAAAGACAGCAATCTATATCTGCAAATAGCATTAGCGCAGACTTGCTTTGGGGAGCAAAGGAAGCTGATGCTGAATTTATGGGCCAGACATCTTAAACATTTGAGACATTTGAAAATGCTTTTTCTCCTCCCCTATTTTGTTTTATCCTCCCTTACTTTTTTCTTTTTTAATAACTTAGCCCTTTTTTTCGGGTCAGCTCCTAGGCCTATAATCAAAATAATTTAGTCAGGAAAAGTCATAGAGAGAAGCCTCGCCTCATGGCCTGAGTGGGACCGGCCAACTCCTCCTTTACGCTGCCCTGCAGACCTTACTCTGTCACTGCATCTCTTCATGGTGCATGTGCTCTGAGATGCACACACGCCACATGGATCCATACCTTCAGTGTCTGCTGAGCTGGGGCTGGAAGAGCTACAGGGCCAGATGGGAGTGACCCCATCCAGCTAAGCACCAGGCAGGATCCTCTCCAAAAGACAGGTCCCACATAATCTTTCTGCATCCCATCTCACACTGTCACATGACTCCTAAAAGGAGCCTCCTAAAGGAGGAGCGAGCATGTCGGAGAAAATACGTGGGATCTGGAGGGAACAGATATGGATAACAGAGCATAAGAAATGCTCTGCTACTGATGCACGAAAGTCTTCTTGGCCAGCATCCTGTCCTCAGCTATGGCAGCATGAAATGCTGCTTAGGAAGAAGATGCAAGCCCATCCACTTACATGAGTTTCTCCAGTTCCTTTGTGAGACAGTCTGCTATCACAACCTCCTATATTAGCAAGTTCCAAAAATTCCCTTCTGCATAGAAGCAGTTTTATTTCTTTTTTTTGTTTTAAACTGGTCCCCTTGGCTCCAGTGTTGCAGGATTTGATGAGCTACAGTTCCACTTTAAGCTTGTCCTCCATTTTGCTGATTTTGCACATGCCTGTCTCATACCTTTCAGCCCATTCCCAGACCAAAAACTCTTAGCTTTTTTAATGTTCTTGAAAGTAGCTTCTCCATCTTCACAGTCATTTTAATTGGTCTTTTCTTTCCATTCTCTGCATCCAGTATGTCTGTCTTGGAGATGAAAAAAAACAAGACTTGCACTCTGCTCAAAATGCAGGTGCAAAAAGATTTTCCCATTCACATCCTTTTCCAGCTCTTTGATGGACCCACTGAATAAAACCGGTGGCAGCAGTAATCTCTGGAGGATCTCCCATTAAGCCACATCAGGCTGCAGCATGCAGCTTTACAAAACCATCCTGGTTATTTTTCAATACACCGTGTTTAGCCATGTGCTCTGTGACCTTAGCCTTGACTGTAGATTTTTATCATCTTCTCAGGACTGTAAGTCATCCATTAGTTGGTAGTTCCAGCAGCTGTCTGACACCCTTGCTGTTTGAAATGACAGGTAATGCACCTCGGGTCCACACCTGAGTTCCCACTCAGCCCTCTGGTGAACACCATCTGGTCACAGGGACTTGATAACGTCTTATTAACCATGGAGCCAGACACCACTTAGGCTTTCAAGCTCCTGGAATTGGCACATTTGTAAATTTTGCCCCCGGTCTCTCTCCTGGCACATGCCAAGCAGCCAGAACTGCAGGTAACCTGATTTTCTGCGTGACTGTGCTCTCTTTTTTTTTACTGATCCTTTCTTAGACACAGCAAATGTTAGTGAAATCCACCTTGTAGGCCATGCCAGTCTGAACAAGGGTTTTTTTCCCAGCTCAGAGCACAGATGTGATCCTCTACAACCTTTCTCTTTTCCTGTGCCAGCAGGAAACAATAAGCTCCATTACGAAGAGGGGCAGCCAGTCCCTTCTTCACGGGTCCCTCTTCTCCTCAAAGATTTACCAGATCCTTACCACCTACTTCTTCACACCATCACCTACCTCACCCACAATTTGAGGCTCTGGCTTTGTCCCCTGGCTCACACAATCCCCACAGAAGGGATTTCAGGCAGTGCTATTATGGAGATCACAGCTTCCAGTCTCCAGTTGCAGGACTGAGACAGTGAAGTTCACCTTCTAAGGTGAGAGTGGCTTAAAGAAACAACAGTTCACATGCAAGGCCCATTGCCTCATGGTGAATGGCTATTAGTGATGGCCCAGGTACCCGAGGACCTCCTGATAATTCTTGATCTGATCCTGCCAATGGAGGTCTGGCCTCACAGATACTCTCTCCATGCAGTGCTTTGCATCTCCTAGCATATTTCCTCAATTTCTTCAAGCACATCCCAGTTTGAGATGTTTGTGATAGCAGCTTGAGCTTTTTTTACACTGTGTGAAGGCTCCCAGAAGAACAGCTTCAGGCCTTTTCAGCTCCATAGTTCTCAACATCAGGGAACACTTTAATGGGATTGCTAGCAAATCTTAGGAGAACAACTGTGATCTGAATAGGCTCAGACAACTGAGCACAGCTTAGCTCAGTCTCTGTTTTTTAAAGAATACAGGGTGCTGGTAGGACCTTCAAGGCTCTAGAGAAGTATGGGGATTGGGGAGAGGTAATTTTTTTATTTTTTTTAAAAAAAAACCACACCTAAATGCCAAGCCTGTCACTTGCATTTATTTCTATGAGTTCCTTCTTACAGTCTTACAATAAGCTACAGGAGAAAATTGCATCTCTGGAAAGTTTTCCCAGCTGTGCAGTACAGCTGCGGAACCCTGGGAGTTACAGAAAACAAGCTCCTTCAGCAGGCTGATGAGGTGGAAACACAGGAGAGCTTGCACGGACAGAAGAAGGAGCAATCTTGGAGATACAGGGAAAAAGACTGCCCATAGGACAGCAAGGCAACTGCAGCAGAAGAATTGACTGATCAGCCTTTCCCTCCCACCATGCTAAGATGCTGGCCCAGGAACAGAGTACAGATTTTCATGTTCAATATAATCTAACACTGGGAGTTTTTTGTTTCTGGTCTGTCTTACTTTTTTTCTGGCTTATTGACAGAAAGCTTACTTCATCCTTTTCTTTTGCTAAACTGAATCCAGGTTTCCTGCTAAGCGGCTGCAGAATCCCTTGGATGCAGGAGGGCTGCCTGTGGTTGTACATGGTCTTGCAGAAAGCACAAGTTGACACAACGCTGACTGTGGAGCTACAGACCTATAAGCCAGAAGCCTCAGAGTGGAAGAGGAGAGCTGGAGGACCTGGCAGGAACAGCTGGCAAACGCAAATCAGCTGGATCAAGCAGCAGCATTCACTTGCCCAGAAAGACAGTAAGGGAGTCCTAAGGTGTCACTAATTAAAAGTAAATAATCTGCTAGTTTATTGGCTGTGCTAAGAATATACATACACACACTCTGGAAAAGGAGTGATTGATCTCTGTGATGCCTGGTTTTCTCTGTGCTATCTTTTTATTTCCTCCCTTTGATAAACTCATGTTTGCTAATCCATGCTTTTAAAGGGCAAAAGTTAGGTCACTGAGCTCCAGATAGTTTAACCCTTTTTGTGGTTCAGTCTCACATTCTTTTATTATGACCACTTAAATTTAAAGCCAGCCATTGCTGCTGCAGTGAAGTCCTAGTGAAAAGCTTGCATATGCTCTACATGAGACACTCAGCTGAAGTAAAGCTATGTGTTTCTGTTAAAGGAAGTGGAGAAATTATTTTTCTCATCAGCTGCTGAGAAGAACTCATTGCACTTTCCAAAATCCAGTGCATGTGTTCCTCTCTGCCTGGGAGAAGGAAAGACCATAGCACAGGGAAGGTCAAGTTTTCACTGAACTTGATGTCCTTGCTTGAAACTTGCACTTAAAAAAAAAAAAAAAAAAAAAAAAAAGAAAGGAAAACCTAGTGTTCTCCCATTGTCTTGTGACTTCAGGAGCTGGAACACCATCTTGCATCTTGTGGTAGTGCTGAGCTAGATTCTGAACTCCCCACCTATCAGCCTAGAAATAGGCCATGCTAGGCAGTGATTACCACCTCACCTTTCAGTAAGGTTTGGCCAGGAAGGTGTGACCTCTATCAGGAAAGCATAGGAAGGCATATTACTTATGGCCAACACATGAAATGCCAGCGCTTTACAGGAATATTGCTACTGTCCTCACCACACTGCTGCTATGCCTTCCCTGGGGATCACTCTCCCTGCACCAGCTCTCACCAGTGCAGTGCACATGGCTGCAGGATTTTGACATCTTGGAGCATATCCTTACCTTTGCCCTTTAGTAGGCTTGCTTTGATGTCGTGGAGCATAGCTTTAGCAGTCAATATAAATAGACTGCTTAGTTTTTTTTCATTTAGGTACATGAAAAAATGAATCCTTTTTCTTTATAAAACTAAATACATTTAACACTGCTTAAAACCAAATTAGGTGAAGCCAGTTTAAATGTTGGAGCTACTGCCTGAAGGGAAAAGGATACCCTGAACCAGTGGAAATACCTACTTGCACCCTGGGGAAGAGGGTTTTTTGAAAAGGTTAAGTCAGCTTGGAAAAGCAGTCACTTCCAAAGGTGCAGAGAGAATGTTTTCCTCATTCTGAAGCACTTATTTGTCTGTTCAGAGCTGAGAACCGGAGGTAAAAGGAAGGGCAGAAGAGTTTAATTTTCCTCTTCTAATCTATTAGTATAAACAACATGTAAAAAAAGATTTATTACTGTTAAAATCTTGAAGGTCATTATGACCAGAAGCTAAATTCAAATCACTGGCTAAGGATCACATTACTTTTGTTTAATAAATTACTTAGTTTTAGACATTGGACATGTTTTGATAAACCTTCTCTTTTGCAGTATGCATAGAGTACTTCTGTGTAATTACAAGGAAAAAAGAAGAAATGAGACACCTCTCTCCACACATACAAGCCCTAGCTGAAATGCTCTTAGACGGCTAACTGAATACCAGTTCTCTTCTAGAAGCTGTTTAACTGAGATCACAAGAAAGAACCATTAAACTAGGAAAAGCAAATGGGTCTCAATCAGCCTCAAGCATCATAAAGATGCTGAATAAACATGTTAAACCTTGTAACTGAGTGAAGAGTAGCTGTGGGTCCTGAGTGTATCACCAGCTCAGCCAAAAGGTATGTTGGATTTTATCAGCAAATGAGAATCAGACTTTCTTTCAGGAGAAAAGAAAAGCCCTGAAAGCCCATACATAGCAAAATGTAAGCAATAATTTAATGTGAAGCTCCCTGCTTTTTGATTTAAATCCTGATTAAACATGATGTTTTAGATCATCATAATAAATGAAGTTCCCCCATTGTCAGGACTCTCCTTATTAAACTGACACATCTAAATTCTCAGTCAGAAAGGCTTAGCTATTAGTCAACACAGGTCTCCTAGAGGGGGGAAAATTGTTTAATCCTGCTTCCCCATCCCCCCTTTTTTTTCATCTAATTAAATTTTCTTCTATTGATTCTGTTTTTATCACAAATAGTCAGCTTCTTTGTTATAAGGAATGTGTCACCTGCAGTTAAAATCATGGTAAGCAGGACAGCCCAGAGCATGTGGTAAAGATGTCTATTAAGAAAATAGGACACATTTTCTCAATATAAACAAAAATGAAGGTCATACTTTGCCTACATTTTTTAGGCTCTCTGTCCGTGTGAAATCTCCTTCCCACTCAGCCTTGCTTTTCTGGCTGCTGTTTTGTGGCGCTCAGACCAAATGAGACCCAATATACCTGCCCACGCCAACCATGAGACTTGTGGCAGAAGATTCCCCCTGCACCCTCCTTCCTCCCAGTGCTACCCACCAGGTCCCCGGTGTGGCAGGAGAGGACAACCACCTCTCAACTCATGTCATCCCTGCTTTCCACACCTGTATCTTTGAGCAGATGTTCCTCCAATCCTTGCGTGCGAGGAGGCAAGCAGGTTTGTTTTGTCCAGCAGCCACTTCATCAGCCAAACCTGACCCTCTCTGCCTGATTTGGGGCAGCATCCAGCGTATGGGTGCTGTCAACGTCTCTAGGTGGATTACCAAACTTGTAGGAATTTTTACCTTAGTGCGATATTGCCCCAGTCTACAAGGGGCCACAGTAGAAAGCTTTTCCCTGCCCTTGACCTTAGTTTATTCTAATGCAATGCTCTTCTGAGAAGGTGCTTGTAAACACCTTTAAACGTGCTTCAGTCATCTTTTGTAATTCTTTTGAATTATTTTATATTTGTCTGTCAGCAACCAAATGAGGAGGGAAACACTAAGTTTTTACTAGAACACCTTTTCCTTTAGTAACTTCTAATTATCCATTTGTTAGTTGCATTTTGTCATGCAGCTTCTGGTGTTTTCCTTTTTATTTTGCTGAAGGTATACTGGGTTTTTACTGCTTTCAAGTAACAAATAAGAAAACCCAAATGAGGAAATGCTGGTACACAGCAGGCATCTTTGCTATGCACATGGAGTGTCAATGCACCAGGGAGGCTGAAGGGTGATTTCTGGTGAGAACTGCACTGACAACAGTGACAGACAAGCAACTTCAGCACCCAATGACTGAATTTAGTGTGGGAAGGCAAAACTGGGAGTTTTGTCAACAACCAAGGCACCAGGAAGAAATGGGACTGTCCCTCCCTGCATACCTACGGATTCTTCTTATAAAAAGAGAAGCAAAGTCACATAACATTAAATGCTTACAAAACAGCACTTACTCGTCTTCTTCATTTGTGTAAATAAACTCTAGTATTAATATACTGATTCATATTCATTTGGTACTATAGTATTACTAATGTAAAACTACTGATGTGGTATTATTAAACTGATCAATAAACTGCATATAACTGCTGCTCGGGAGTAAGCCTAGATGTTTGCAAATACAGCCTTTCACAATGGTATGTATTAATAGTGTTGTATGGATTTGACATTTTCCTTTTCCTCCTTTTGTGCTTTGTGCACATTGTCGTTTTGCAGTTAGCTTACTGTGTAGGCATCCCAAAGAACCTGCAGTGGACTAAACAAGAATATTACCATTTGTTGCTATTTCTTCGAGCGTAATCCTACTTAGGATAATAAGGTGAGGGCCGCATTCATAGGATCTTGGGTGCCATCAGTGCTGTTGAAGTCAGGCAATGCAGAACAGATGTATACCACAGACAGGACAGCAGGCTGCCTATGCCATGCACCCGCCATGTGCTACAAAAAGCTTCCGGGCACAGCCAAATGACATACGGGCTGGTTACACAGTCACAAGCCAGTGCCTTAGATCCAAGAGAAACAGTAGCTTCAGGTGATCCTAGGAGCAGATCACACTCCATTGTACAGAGCAGAGCAGAAGGAACATCAGCATCTCTCCATGAAGCTGCCCTGAAGGGAAAAAATGTCTTCTGAATTCAGTTTAAAGATTGGTGTTAAGTCTAGCTGTGTCACAAGGATGTACCAGAGGCATTCACAGTCTGATCTTGATTATGATCACCTCCAGGAGCAGTGTTGGGGAACGGTAATATTCTTTGCATCCTTCTTCTATAATAATATTAAAGTAACACACAGTATGAAGTGAATTTGTACACAAACCATGAAATGGTTCATGTGCTAACAATGGTTATGAGGTTTCTTGAATCTCATACAATCTCTTTGCTGTACAAAGAGGATCTTAAAGATAAAGCAGTCCCTAAACGCAGCACTCTCACCCACATTTGCCTAGGCTGCTTGCCAACGAGGTACCCTGAAGTTCAGCTCTTTCAGTCGCGAAGTCCAAACACTTATTTTGCTTCTCATCCCCAGAAGTGTTTGGGCATATCATTCCGATGACCACATGCCACAGGAAATTAAACAGAGCTTTGAGTACCTCCTTCAAAGCATGCTCAAGAATACTTGTGCTCTGTGCAAAGAAGCATGAAGGATTCCCTGGGCCGATCGGGCAGAAACCTCAAGTGACCATGTCACAAGCCATTTCTCCTGTGAAGGGCCATATATTTTAATTTTCCTTTCCAAGTACTCAGCTGAGATGCTGCCCAAGCGAGGGCTACTTCCTCTCTCTGTACAGGTGAACGAGATGCAATCCGCTTGCCCTGCTTTGGGGGAGGTTCACCCTTTCAAGAGGGGTGCAAGACGCCAAAGCGACAGACACCACAAGGGAAAAAAGCCCAGGTGGTTGGGGACGGGAGTGGGGCGGGAAGGGAAGACGGGGCAGAGGTGCCCTGTCCTGCAGTGGCACCAAGTGAGCGCTGCTGGACATTGCACCCGCGGGCGTGGGCACCCCCGCTCCCTGCCCGCGCAACGAGCATCACTGGTGGGCTCACCAGAGGGATTTTGCCGGAATGATATTTGCTGCGAGGGGGAGGTTAAATATTGATATGTGTGCTGCGGATGCGGTTGGCTGAGGCATCACGGATGTGAATTCAGGCTTATTGACACAGGATGATGTATTGACTGCACAGCACATCCGCAGAGCTGAGTCAGTCCCATCGGCTCTCAAGGTTATGTTGCCCCATCTGTTAACGAGTGTCTGGGGCAACTTCACAGCCAGTCCTACTGCTGTGTGAGGCATTGGGATGCTGAGACACAGAACAGTATTTTGGCTACTCACAGTCACCCCTGCTACCTGTGGCAGACCAAAGGACAGACCTCATGGCTTCCAAAATTAGGCTACCTCCACCCATCCACCCTTCATGCACTACAGCTGCCATACAGCCCAGGTCAGGGTAGATCTCAGGGCCTCCTCTGAGGTCAGTGGGTCTGTCACATATCAGGGGATGCATCTGTCCCCACCCTGCAGCAGGGAGGGAACCTTGCTGCAGGTGTGTGGCCCTGCCCCATCGCGTCACCATTGGCTGTAGCATGGTTCCTGAGCCTCTCCAACACTCAGTAGCTGGGATGCCAGTGAGCAAATCAAAGCTTTTGCCAACAGTATTCCCAGCTGGTGCAAGAAAGAGGCCAAGTGGGCTGCAATCTTGTGAGGCATGTCCCTAACTTGAAGGGTTTGAGGTGAGAGCTAAGTGGGACAGGTCTCCCAGTCCCCCAGCAGCAAGTGGTGCCTGAGAAGAAAGGGAACATTGCTCATGATCCTGGGTTCAGCATTCAGTGCCTTTTTGGGAAGACACATTTCTGCCTCTCCTTTCCTCTCCATTAGCAGCCTGGCACTTGCTGCTGATTCCTCTGCTCTTCCCCTTGGTAGACTCAACTCTTATATCCCACAAGGAAATGCTGCAAAACCCCACTGTGTGAGTTGCTTCTGTACAGAGCCACAAGTGACAGAGATTAAGGAGAAGTCATTGTCTGAGGGCTGAGATTTGGTCCCAGACTGCCAACAGCTCCCTCTGAGGAAATACCCTAACATCTTTGACATCTGTGAAGCAAGGGCATATCTGGATCAAGGGCAGAAAAAAAAACACAACTGACAACAACAAAACAACAACAACAAAAAATCATTCGCAAGAAATCTACTGTTTGGTCCCCTTACAAAGAAATTCAAGGTCTCAGAACTGAACTTTCAAAGTGGCAGAATATTGTGACATTTCCATTATCGGTGTTGAATTGCTTAGCCTCTTTTCCAAACAAGATGTCCCTAGGAAGGACATCTGCTTGAGTCTCCAAAGAGCCTGGAAAGAAGTGCTGCCAAGGATAGTTTCCCTTCACACCTTAGCAGTAGATTTGGCCAGGGACAGGTGGAATGCTCTGAGGAAGCTGATTCCCTCCATGCAAATGAGAAGCATCTTTCTGGTGGCTTTTCCCATGCGTACAGGTATGAGTACCTTTATGTAGCACATCATGAAGAGGTACAGAGCAGATGCAGCACAGCCTCTGGCTGCTTTCCACTGATGCTGGAGTGGTCTTCAAAGGCAAAATATTGCCTACAAGGCTGAAGAGACAAGGAAGCACACACACACTTTAGGTTGACTTCACAGTAGCTATATCTGCCTTCTTCATAAGTGTAAAATTTCTATAGCCTTGCAGCTTTCCATAGCACCCAAATCACTGCTGCTGCTCCTACAGAAAAAGCTCTGGATATCTCCCTCTTGTCCTCCCCAGCACCCCTGAGCCGGTTTCCTGCCCAACAAACTAAATTTTTGCTCTAGAGCAGAGCCCTGGTGTCATGCAGCAGGCATGCCTTTTGGACAGGCAGGAGAAGGGGGTGCTGGAATAGCAGCAGCATAAGGGCACAGACAGACCGCAGTAACCCTGCCCAACAAAAGTGGTTGGCTCTGCAGTCACAACCATCCTCCCATGATGCCACCTAGCTTTTGAATTATCTAGAGTCTTCTGGGTCCTGGTGCTCTCACCAGCTCACACACTGTAGATTGGTGTTTCAAGGTTAAAAACCCCTTACCCTAGATTTACATCTATACTGTTATGATGACATACAGCAACTTCTGAGTAGGATTAAATTATATTGCATCTACTGTAAGCCCCTTTGCAATGCCCTAGCAGTATGCACAGGGACTCAGGATCCAGTGACTGATGGTTCCTTCATGCTTGGTTCTCTGTTACCAAGTTACTGGACAAATTTCCCTGTGCTGTTGGATGCAGTTTAAATTAGTTTTCATTAGCAATCCTACTACAGATGGCAGAACCTGGGTCACAGCTGCTCAAGTGAATTTGATGTCTGTGTGAACAAAGTAACGTCACTACATACAGAGGTGGGGACAGCATATATGCAGCCTCCCACTCAACACAAGGATGATATGGCAGGGATTTCCACCACACCCGGTGAGTTTTGACAGTCCTTCCTGCAGCATGGGGGCAGGACCGATCCTTTTCTTTTAAAAGGATTCTTAAAAATACAGTAATAATAGCAAATTATGTGGACATCTCCTTCCATCATCTCTGAGCTGTGCAGGCCTCCAAAAAGGCAAGTTCTTGTTAACTTGCACATGTTTGTTTCCTTCACACTCTAAACCTGGGTTTAGATGATGTATTTAACAGCATTTCCTACCTTAATAACTGTCACTGATCTCCTTGTGTAGGATACAAGAGGTCTGTTTTGCCATGTGCCAGCCACGAGCTGTATGGTGAAGAGCAGTCAGGTGGGCTGTGCTAGCGTGTAACAGGAGTAACACTGACTACAGTTAAACCACCCTCTAGTCACAATTCTGACCTCTAAGATAGAAGGGTTTTTCTTTAAATTCTAAGATTAAGTCTTTTTAGGCAATGAAGGGGCCTTTTCTGATCAGAGTTTGAACCTCCTTCTATTATTAGAGGGTTTTCTCGTGTATACAGCTCCCATCCCTGGCATGGATCTTCTTGGGTTTCTGTAGTCTTTGCACAAAATATATAGCATGGAAAGAAAGGATGTGTTTTTGCTTGTTAGGGTAAAATGGCAAACAACTAAATGCATCAGTCAGGAACAGTAATAGCTTTAAATGCAAACAACTGTTAGCAGCACATTTTAGTACATTAATAGTTTACACTCCATGGAAAGTTTAATTTATTCAAAGTGAGAGTTTTGTGGCATAGTTACAAAAGGCACACATGATCCTGGAGATAAGGGATCTACAGTGAGCCTATGACTCCTCCGGGTAGCTGTACCTTGGCTGCCAAGTCTCCTGCTTTCATCACAGGTCTAGCTGTACAGTTTGTACAGTGTGTTCTCAATGAGCCAATGGCTGAAATAGGGATGCACTATGGGAGCATTTCCTTATCCATATAAAGGAAAAAATACATTCTGAGGCCTTTTCATGCTAAAGAAATACCTGAAACTGCAAAGTGTTTGCACCAAAAAAAAAAATACAATTATTTTCCAAGGTTCAGGAAGTGAAAGGTAGTGAAAGGATGCAGAAGGAAAAGGTAACTAATGGCAGGGGTGGGCAAAGGGGGGAGTTGAGGTAGGGCTGGGAATACAAAATGGATTGGGCTTCATGGGCTTGGTGGTGCCCCAGCTTCCTATAATATTTCAGGCTAAAACCCCTGTTTTAAAAAAGTTACACAAGTGTTCTCCATTCTGCTTTATTTTGCAACCTTAGCAATTTTCAGGTAAGTTTTTCCCTGCAGAGTAGACGTAGAGATATTAAACAAGATTGCTTTCATGACATTTGATTGATCAAGATGCAAAACAGCTGTCTCTACACCCTATCTTTTTCCAAGGCCAGAGAGTTAAGAGATCAGCAAATAGCAGTAGGTTTTTAATAATTAATTCATTAACCCTAAGTTTGGGACACACATTAAAAACAAGGTCTGCACATGGCGGTTCAATAACAATGGTTTAAAAACATTTAGGGGGGAATGTCAGCCAGCAGGACACAGCAGCATATGTCCACACCACCCCACACTGCCTGGCCTTCCATCCTTCCTGCTGCTGGAGAAAGTGCTCCTGAGAGGGGTAACTCAGATGAACTCCCTCTTTCTATTAATCACACAGAGTCAATCCAGCTTTAACCTCAGTCTGTTCACTGAACATTGTCCACAGAGCTGTGCAGTACATGGCTCGACTGTACTGCAGTCAGCTATACGAAACCTCTTCACCATTCACCTCATGCATACGCAGTAGTGACACTCTTTTCTACAGAAGCACACAGCCACCCTCATTGCCTTTCATTAGGCTAGCACCGCACTGCTGATAAAACAGCATCATGTGCTTCACAAATGTGCATTACTGCCATCGAGATCTTTGGCTTTCTTTAATGCCTGCCACAAGAAAGCATTTGGCTTTGTTTCTCTGTAAAATGCTGAACGAGGGAGGAAAGCTAGGATTTGACCTCTGAAGCCCACAATGCACAGTTGTGCACCCACAGCACAGGATCAAGTCTTGTCTTGCATTGAAATGAACACAGTCAAAGTCCTCCTTATATTTATTTTCTCTGATCACTTTCCCAGTCATTGGCTTGCTGTTCATTTTCTAGCGTAAATACTCCATTGTTTCTCTAATGTATGCCTACCATAGCAATCTCATATGACCTGCTCCCACCTGTGTTGACACTCCCACTCTGCCAGGCTGTCCTAAAGGAAATGAAACAAGGCAAGTGAGTTGGCTAGTGTCAATGCTACGGAGATTTTCAAAGAGCAAACAAATAGGCAAAAATGAACCAATCTGGGAAAACCAGGTCAAATGGACAGAGTTCAGTTGGAGGAAGCCTCATGACAGCAGGACCAGGTATTTCCAGGGGATTTTTCCCATCAGCAATAGCTTCTGGAAGAGCCTCTGGCCACAGCCCCCCTGGCCTCTGGCTGGGCCACAAAAAAAATCCACTGGGAGCAGAGCAGATTTGGCAGCATACTCCTCCACCGGGATGGAGGGGATGCTGCATCACAGGAAGGGCGTGCAGGGCAGGCATGGTGATGGAGGGCAGCATCAGTCACAGCCAAGTGATTGCCCGGCAGATCTGCAGGGACAAAGCAGGTCAAGATCAAGGCAGAAGTCCAACTCATTGTTCAGGGTCAGCACCATGGTGAGGCATGGGCATAGCACAGCCTGGACAGGGACTCTGGACCTCAAAAGCAGCTCTGGCATGACAGGAGAGACCCCTTCTCACAGTCACCTTAACAGCTTCCCTGCAGCCTGATCCAGGTATCACTGCACTGGGCCAGAGCTAGCCTTGAGCACAGGCAGCCAGACCCTGAGGCGGACAGAGAGGAGGCTCAGGCCTCTGACACAGGGAAAATGAAGTAGAGAAATGTGAGCAAATGTTTGCAGTGAAAAAACAGCTCCCTGGTGTTTTGTTTCCCTGCTTCACCAGATGCCACACAGGACAGGAGGCACAAAGCCACAGGTACATCAGAGGGAGCTGGTGGAAGGCAGAGGCTGGATGTAGAAAGGCCAGGGGAGTGTAGCAGGAAAGGCAAAAGCAATCCGTGCTCCCATCTGTCCATGCCCCAGTCCTGACTCTCCTTGGGGAGACAGATAAGGAGGACCATGTTCAAGGCTGACCTCCAGAATCACGTCTTTCCCCAGGGTCTCCCAGCTCCGTGGGACTGCTGCAGATTCCCAGAGACACCTCCAAGCTGACCAAAGGCATCTTCTGAAGGGCAGTCTGGTCTCCAGTTTTCGTATTTCAGATGCAAATGCCACCGTCAGTTCAGAGACTGCTAATACGTATGACTCCTGGGAGAGCTGAAGGACATGCGTTCAAGGGAATTAATGCAAGCCCAGTAGGAATTCTCTTTGTGTCTTACATTCTGCAACAGGGAAAATCAGGACAGCTTGTTACCACTATGTAAGAGGTTGGGAAGCATGCACTCATTCATTCAAAATCAGCTCTTGTTGAAAATACGGAGTTTCTCAACAGTTTTGCTGTTGCCTTTCTAAGGCAAAAAGAAAGATCTATGCCATCCACAATATACATAAGCCTTACAAAGAAATTGAATTCCTCTGCTGGCTAGAATGACAAACCTGTACGTGGCAGGAAGGTTAGCAAATCATGTGGGGGGAAAAAAACAAAACCAAAACAACAGAAACTGGTCAGCTGCTTCTGCTTATTCCTTCTCAGAGCAGTAGGGGGAGAAAACAGATCAACTTAAAATTCACAACAGCCACTCTTTCTTATGCTTGATTAGCCTGCACAAATCCTTGCCATAAGTCTCCCAGGGTGATGTTCACTAAGACTTCCCTCTACCCAGCACAGGAAAAAAAAAAAAAAAGGCTGTAGAGGGTGTAGAGGGTAATTAAAGACCAAGAAGACAAATCTATGTTGCTCTGAACTAGCCTGCAGGAGCCAAGAGCTTAATGCTTATCCTCTAGAAAGAAGGTAAAAGAGGGTGTTGTGAGAGGGTGTTGTGAGGTTGAGTGACAATTATCTTATACCACTCCACACCTTCAGCCAACTGCTCTGGGGACTCATCTTCCTACTGCGTACAACAGTGGATGGAGTTGTTACCTCTTCTGAAACATCTGCTGCTGACCACTTGAAAGTTCAAAATGTGGGTTGTAAACCAGTTACTTCAGTCTTCCTTTCCCTTCCACTCCACTAAAATAAAATGAGGGATAATGCCCTTTGAGATAAATATGCCTCACATCTTTGGATAATATCTATCTACCAGATTGCTCAAGAAGCTCGGGATCTGACAGATTCTACCACAAAAACAAAGAAAAATATCTTCAGTTGTGCAGCTCCTGAGATCTTTAAACAAGATGGCTTGAGATTCTAGGCAAAGAAGACAGCAGAACATGACAAAAAAGAGAGCTAGTCCTTCATGCTGCAGATACTCTATGCCATCCTGGGAGGAGAAACAGATTCATGGCAACACGTGGGGATTCTGCATTTCCCTTTGCAAATGTTGAGATGTTTGTGTCCAGCTCTCAGTCCTGATTTAGGAAAGCCTCCAAGTCTGGTGTTAGTGCCACTTCCCTGAAGGGCTTCATTTGTGGAGCTTAGTTACCATTTGCACTGTAGACCACTGTGGAAAGAGTTTAAGACATGTTCAACAGATGCTGTGTGCCACACTGGCAAAACACTAGTGGTGAGAAATTTCAGTGGGACTATTTTGCTTAATCAAAACTAAGTACGTGCTCATAGAAACAATGACCAATACTATACGCTTTGTGGGCATAAAACTGCTCTTTCTCTTGCTAGATTTAAAAGTAATAAAAAATTCACCAGCTATTTGGTAAACTTTTCCAAGGTAAGTCAATTTTGCAGCTGAATTTCTTGGTGTAAAGCCATCCTTCCCCATGGCTACTCATTCATAAAACAGCCAGATGCTTGACAGCAATCTTAAAATAGCCTGCTACAAGGAACAATTGCATCGAAATTATCAGACAGGTGAAAATCTGATAATAATAATGCCTTTCCATCCTTTCCAGCAACGTTAACAGCTTCATATTAGTAGTTACATTTGCCTGTGTCATCGTAAATGAGCACACGTAGGAATGACTGTCCTTCATCTGAATGGCTCCACCCAATTAATGCCATTTTGCAGATCCTGTGGAAGTTGACTGCTCCATACACTGAGGTTGGAACAACTTGGGATGAAAACTACAACAGTATGCATACTAGGTAAAGGTGTGTCCTTTGGCAAGCGAGAACCAAGATCCAAAGTTTTTTTCTTTGTCAGATAAAGTAATTTGGGGTTTTCTATGTTAAAACCGGTAGGCTGCTTGCCTACCTCTTCTTCTGCCTATTGAAGACTTTTCAGCACTCTCAGTTTTATCACTACCCTTTAAAGCACGTAATTCCATGTTTATATGTTTATACATGATACAAACACTAGTCTATCATCAGAAAGGCAAGAAGGTAAGTCAGACTGAGGCCAGTCCTGTTTCTAGGGAGTGGAGATACTCATGTGCTCTGCGTATTTTTAGCAGAAGATGCTGGGTAAACCTAAGCCAGCACATTTTTCATTCTGTCTGTCCCTGGACACTAACAGATGGTGCTTCCTTGTGCCAAGCAATAATGCACTTTACATTGGCACTCAGTGTCAGGACACAAAGCCTGCCAAGTCCCTTCTAAATCTGCTGATGCCAGGAAAATGGATAATAAACAGCTAGCCAGGGACACAGTCCCATTTTTTCCTCTACATCCAAAGCAGCACAGAAGCTGTACCAGTGCAATGATGTCAGCTGCTCTCCAGCTCATGGCTATCAATGCGGCAAAAGGGTCCTGGACTGGCGAAAAAGGGGTCCTGAGGTCATGAACACAGGTATGTATCTAAAGAAGGAGGGAGATCCGTCTGCTTCATAGGAATTACCTGCGTGCTTAAACCTGGCTTTGAGAACTTTGACAACTTGTGGCTTCATGCTCAAACATCTGAACTAATGACAATTAATATAAATATAAATCATTCTAAATATAAATACATATATATGTATACATATACTTGGCAGGATGATTCTATTGTTTAGCACTCCTTAGTACCCCTTGAGCACTGAACTAAATTCAGTCCTACAAGTCTACTTACTATGGCTACCAATCCTACGTATGACAAGGTCACCTACAAAAGAAAATTCCACAGACGCCCCTAAGAAGCTCGCTCTGTTATACATGTCATTGTTTTTACTCTTTGAATACAAGCATCCAAAATTCTTGAGTTGTAAAATTCCTGTTCCTTTCCACCAGGTGCCTCAGCGCCCAGGCTTCTTTCTTGGATTGCTCAAAGCTTGGTATCCACATCTTTTGGAGAGAACTCCAGCCAGGGTTTGAAGATGAGAACCAGAGTGCCTCTGGTTTGGGGCAGCTCAAATGGTTAACCTGAGCATTCCACCTCTGCGGCAGCCATCCCTGGCAAAGAAAGAAAAGGGGTTATTCAGGGACCCCGGAAGACATAGAAGTAAGGTGCTATGCCACAAGTAAACTATAAAAGCATATCAGTGACATTTTCCTTCCCACTACAGGCTCCAACAATGTCCTTGTGGATGTCAGAGGGGAAGCTCTCCCCAGAGTGTCTGGGACAAGGCCAGTCATTCTGATGAGCCAGAGTCTCAGATCAGGTCTGGCTTCCAATGAGCAGCACCAGCCCACCCAAGCTGAAATTGTAAGGCAAGGAGTTATCTTTTCAACATCATATTCTGTTTTCACCTTAAATATGCACACACTTATTGAGAATTTTTTAAGGAGAAAAAACAAGCCAGGAATCTGACCAGGAGAGTAGATTGGTCTTCATAGTCTTCTTGACTAGAAAGCCAAAAAAGCATGGGGAAGGGGTATCTGTATGTAACCTATTCTATACCTTTCCGTGGTTGTATTCCTAACACAAAGAGAGGACATCTGTCCAGATGTGCACCAGATTCAAACAGGAAAGCCTGGTTAAATGTATTGCTTAATAGTTTGCATGTCCCATTTCTTCAGCTCACCTTAGTAACTTCAAATGCTTTCTTCATTTCCCTTCTACTGGCTGATCACATAGCGTACAGCTTGGATTGTGATCAGCTAAAATATGGCCCAATAGATATAGGACGGCTGCAGGATACCAGTGCCATTGACCAGTTCCATTACTGGACACAAAAAAGGAGGGGTTTTGATCCATGTTGATTACTGAGCTCGTGGAGAATTTAAAAAATGCCTACAGACTCTAGGTACTTAAACCTGGAAACCTTAAAGGAGCATAGCAATTAAAATAAGTATCCATCAACTCAGAAATGCATGTGGTAAGAGTTTTTAGCTTCAGTCTAATACCAAGTAATGTTCTGTTTATACCAGCCAAATCCACCAGAGCTAGTAGCCTCAGGAGACTGAACAGCTCATAGTGCCTTTGAAATGGCCTTCTGGTGTGAAGGCTGGTACCTTGCAAGACTGTTGGATCCTCAGTGGTGGGCTTCCTGCTGAGACAGCCATTTCTAGATGGTCTCTATGAGCACAACTTCAAGAGGATTAGACCAGGAGGACAAGTCCAATTCCTCTCACAAATGGACAATCTGGCTTAAACATTGATGTTTCAATGTTTAGTCACCAAATGTGGCCACAACAATGGCACGTTGACACTACAGGTTTGCATGCCCCACACATATGCAGACTCAGGCAATTATGGCATATTTAAGTCAGGAGGGACCTCCAGTGATCATCTAGTCCAGTCCCCTGTTCCAAACAGTTCTAATCACATATAATTGCCTAGCACAGCATTGAATTGAGTCTTAAAATACCTCCAAGGACAGAGATTCCACAGCCTCTCCAGGCAACCTGTTTCCAAATGTGCCAGGTCATCTAAAGCAAGTCAGCAAGTTAGGCTACTTTCTGTAGCCTGATAAAAACCTCCTCCCTGAACAATTTAAGTCATCTGCTGAAATGACCACCAGCTCAATGGCCAACATAATCATCGAGCTCCAGCACTGCAGCAGAATGAGAAAGATATGCTCTGGCTGTGCCAACGCCTTCTGCCAACATCTTTTGACATGAGGATGCAAAACTCAACGGCAACTGCAATACCAGTAGTTGTAGGCTGTCTATAAATCTACTAACTAAACTTCTTGGGACAAATCTGAGCATAGTGCCATTTTAAAGCCTCTCTGAGACACAAGGACAAAGTCACAAGTACCTTTTCTTTCCTTCTGATGTTTTCCCACACTCTGTTACACACCATGCACTCAAAGGTGTCAAAGTAATTGTCCTGGGTGATATCTTGCACTCCCCACTTGCGTTCCTTCATTGCTGTAAGCAGTTTTGGGTTGGAAATGTCCCCTTTCAGTTTCCATTGTAGGTAGGATTCATATTCTTGATCATTTGTATCCAGTGTTTTGATATAGTGGGCCAGCTCCCGAGGGTGTGAAAAACTGGATACTAGGATTGCACTCTTGTTACTAGGAAGCCAGTCTACAACATTGGGAGACCCAAAGTACACTGGTACCACTCCCAACTTCAGTGGCCGCCAGAGTTTTTCAGTGATGTAATCTTCACAGATAGCATTTTCAAAAGCAAGAATGAACTTGTACTGTGCCAGTATTTTATAGAAGTTCCCATCATCCATGGCAGTTGGATTTCTGAGATGCTGAGGAAGGTCTCTGTTATGCAGACATTCCCCGTAAGAGTCTACTTCAATGTGGCACATCAGCTCACGCACATAGCTGTCCCGGTCAGAAGGAGGGTTGCAGTCAGACTGCACATACGCAAGTGGTGCAAGCCTCTTTCTCAGGCTGTTTTTCATCCGCAGTGGGATCATGTACCTCAATGACTTCAGGACCTCTATACTATCAAGGTACTGAGTGGTCAGTGGTAGGTGAGAATGGCGGCTAAAGGTTGCAGTGTGGTTAAATAAGGTGACAGTCGGTTCATGGAAGAGTTTGTAGTTGTTTTTTGGTGACTCTTCATGGAATAGGGCCCAATCATGATAGTCTTTACGAGGGAGGGGTAGGCTGTCTATACTGAAATCAGTACCTAGACAAAAGCAAACAGTGTTTAGTCTGCTCCTGTCTATCATGCCACACTAACTACAATGACACAGAACTCTAGTTTTAATTTAATATCAGCCCTACAACCATAGCATTTATGACACTATGAGGCAGTATTGCAAAGAGAGCAATTCATGCAAAGACAGAGGAGTATTATGACAGATGAAACTGAATTTAGTAGCAGATGAATCTAGAGAAATGGGATCAGCGGTAACTATAAGAAATGCATTCTTTTGAGGTCATCTTAGTTTAAAGGCCTCTCATTTCAAAAGCTCACTTGGAATTTTATATTTTAATGCACTGAAATGAGACTAATAAGATGTTTAATAATCCCCTGATTCTGTAAAGAGGGGAACAGATGGTACTGCCTCTATGATATGAGGGAAATGATTACTGCAGGGCTCAATTTGATTCTAGCAGCAGAACAACAAAAAGGATGCTAAAATATCAGATAGGGTTAAGGAGAAAAACTACAGGAATGACTTCAAGTCTTGAAAAGACATTGTACTATACAGACTTTGGAAGCCAATCTATTTAGGTTATCAAAGAAAGAATTAAGAGGTGATGTACCAGAGCTGCCTATCAGATACATAATAAAGTAGCTTCTGGCAGAAGATAGCTCCTCCAACTAATGCCAACAGTAGAAGAAGAACCATGTCCAAACTCCAAAAACAGACCACGGCAGCTGCTTTCGCCTCCCTGCAAGGACAGGGAGCCTCCAGCACAACTTAGGAAAGCTATGGTGAAAGGTTTAGGACAAATCTAGAAGCCTTTTCTCAAAGGCTGGTCTGTGCAAAACTGAATTCAAAATACTAGCTTGCAAATCGGACCCTTGCTTTCCCTTCAGTATCGCTGTAATACACTCATAAGACTAGCCTTATGGCAGATTAAATGCAAAGCTTATAAATCTCTGTCAAGATACCTGCTCACCGTCTTATAAATTTATCTGTTTTTTACTTAAGTACAAGCACTGAATACACAAAACCTTTAACTGGTATTGTCAAGCAACAGAGGTTCATAAACTGGAACAAACAGTGAACAGCTGGTTTAGAAAACACCACAAATCCCTTCTCTTTGGACAAGCTATTCACTCATAACTTTTCACTCTCTGTTGTATCCTTGACCTCAAACCAAAGATGGAAAAAAAGAGGGAGCTACCAAAAGTTTAACACAGAATTTTGATCTAAAAACTAAAGAAGGAAAAAAAAAGTCCAGTGGTCTTTGTGGCTGCATGAGCCTGCCAAGATGACTCCAAGGATGACCCTATAAAACCAACATAAGACTTCACTATCCAGTGAAGATGGATGTTAGTTGCCAATAACATGAAAACCTCCTATAGAGCAAGATCCTTCAAGAGCATCAGGTGAGGTTTTTTTTAAGGCCACTAAGTATATGACCACTTTCCACTGAAGGGTGGTCCCAAGCCCTCAACACTAAAAGGATGAATGGCTGTGCCACTCACTGAAAAATGCTATTTGCTGCCTCTGGTTTTGATGTGTTACAGTGATACAAGGTGAAGAAAATTGAAAGTTAATCAAATTCTCACAAGGAAGCTTATAAGGCCTATCTGGTTTTGAAAACACTTTCTTCTAAGTGATTCCTGGAAGAGAAGCAGCAGTGCATACAGACAATAATGAAATGCTGTGGGCTGAAACCACAGCACTTCAGCTCTGTCTCTCACAAGGCCTCTTTAAGGCAGTATTGCAGGGAAGAGGGAAGAAAAATGCAGGAAAGAATGAGACAAGGAGAGGCGTGAGAGAGAGACAAAAATGCAACATGTAAAACACTGCACAGTGAGAGAATTAAGCAAAGAGAAGTTAAAGAAAAATGCACTACACATCAGGAAACATCAAAATGACTAATTCTAATGTAACAATCAATCTCAGTCCAGCAAGAAGCTTTTAAGGATTAAGGGGAAGATAATATCAGCATGTTCCCTGCCTCCTGAGATGAAGGAAATAAAGGAGCTTTTGAGGGGATAAAGAAAGCACAAGACTACAATTAGGAGTAATTTCAACTTCCAAACTATTCATTAGGAAATCTTAGATATGTGGCAAAGTGCAGAAAGACATATGCTGTCAGGAGAAGTTCTGCATCTTAGGAGACATCTTTAATTCAGGATTCATACTCCAAAGATTCAACACTCCAGTGCAGAAAAGCTGAACACCTTCCTCCCTTAGCAACAACACCCCTGAGGCTCTGACAGCATGAGACAAGATCCAGCTCACACTGACTCAATGGCATTGGTAGCTTATGTTACACGCAAAATTCTGTGAAGTATGTGACACTGAAATGGTAGAGCTGGGAATCCCTCCCAAAAGCAGAGACAAAATACAGCAAGCAGATGCCATGTCTCACTTCCAAACAGGAGATGGTGGCCCTTGACAAAGTCATCACCTGCACCTGTGGGCTTTACCAGGCCAGGACAGTATGTCAGGAGAAGCTGCAAAAAAGCAGGTGTTTCTAGCCAACCAGCTCTGCTGAAAAACATCTGTATGCCACATTTTTGCATATTTTTCCTAAGCTTTGGATCATTCTTCTCTTGACTAGGTCACATATTAAGTATTAGGGGAAAATTAATGTGGTTCCTATGGAAGATGAAACTGTGTTCTGATCCAGTCTTAGCATGGAAATTTGGATGTTCGGTTTTTCACTCAGCAGGCTGTTTAGACGGGAATTCTGGAAGACCAAAATTTGCCTTTTTGCAGTCCCACAGCTCAGTTCATCAAGGTCAGTGTATGTGTGTGTGTGAAGCTTTTCTGTATCAATGCAGTGGCTTTTTTCACCTTCAATACCATCTGTGACCTTTGTCTCTGCAAGATTTAGCACTGTGATATCATTTATTGTGGTTTAGACACTTGTCTTTACCCAGTTCACAGCCAGCATCACTACAAAAAGAAAAAAAATACAGGGAGAATCTTCCGCTCAGTACAAATAGTTCTTTAAAAATAGGTAAGTAAACCATGTTCACAGGACTGCTAAAAAAAAACAATAGCCCTTCTAATGCTGAAACACACAAATAGAATTACTATCAGAGACCAAAACCACCAGACATTACAGCTTTCATGTGATGCAAACCCAGATTTCCTTGTCTTTAATTGGGTCAGCTTCTCATTCCTTTGCTGTTATTTCTTCACTTTCATGCTTGACCACTGTATTATCAACTGACAAAGCTGACCTATTTGGAGCTCAGAAAAGCTTAGAGAGGGAAGTTTTTCGTTCACAGTTAACAACCAGGCAAAAAGCCCTTCTTTCCTATATTTCCAATTCACCTGTATCCTGACTGTGTGAATGAGATGCAGGACTCTGTTTTATTTTATTTTGTTTCCAGACAAAGGAGCTGAACCTACCAGTCACAGAAAAGCATTTGGCTTTATTTTTCCACCCCAAATTCACTATGTGGGGTAAAATAACAAAATTAACAAAATAAGGCCTACTTTTAACAGATTAATCTTCTGTGTTTTGTAGACTCGCTTTACAGTACAAGCAGTGGAAAGTTTCTGAGATGGCAGAGCCAAAGCAGTTTAGAAGGTTGCACTAGCTGCTGCTCCCTGTGAAGAATCAATAGGTTTCTTTCACTACTTTTCATTTACTGTCTGCTAGCAATCTCTCAGCACATGCAGCAGGGGAGTTGCACAGTTACCAGTGAGGGCATTATTTTAAGAAAAAAGACTTGCACAAGTGCAACAAAGGCCTTGCAGAATCTCTGCTATGGGTGACAAGCCAGAAGACTGGAAGAAAGCTGCCTTGATCTCAGACTGTCTTTTCATGACTTGGCAGCTATGGGAAATGATCTTTTCTCCCATAAACAGGAAGCACATGTGATTGGAAAGCAGCATGAGACAAGGCAACAGTCACCCCACAGACGTGAACAGTTACATTTCAGAGTACTTTTACAGACAATGTGCATCTCTGGATTTCTGCTGACAGTACTCAGCACCAGGTAAAGTTTAGCACAATGAGCTGCCTAAGTTTCCTGCTCTCAGTGATTGCCATCTAGAATATTCAATCTCTAAAGAAAAATAACTGGGCAGAAGAGAAAGTTACTCCTTTAAAAAGAAACAGATCCTTACCATAGAACAGAAATGCTCTCGTCATCTGATTTTGCTGGTAGGTCTTGTTAATAGTAAAGAAGCAAACATCCTCTCCGCACTGACCCAGTCTCCCTGTCTCTCCAGTCAGGGGAGACCACCAGAGCAGGATGGGGTAGTGATTTACATCAGACTCTGTCCTCAAGCTGCTGTGAAGTTCCTGCTGCTTAAACTGAAAATCATGTCTCTCCATAGGCTTCAATGGGCCACTGTGTAAACTGGAGATTACTGCCACCTTATTCTCTGAATTGCCCAGTTCGATGATAACCTTCAAGGAAATAAACACACGTATCACAGCACATCACTGTCATTAGTCAGAACATCTGCTTGACCAATCAGAGTTTTAAGCATCCAGCACTCACTAAGTCCACAGGTGAAGTTTCTGTCAATCAAAGTGGATGCATTTCACTGACTGCAGTCACTGTCGATGTGATCTTATGTCCAAACAGCAAAAGCTTTAATTTGAATTTGTAAAGAGGAAGAAGGAATTAAATTTTTGTACTGAGATATGGCCACATCACATATGATTTAACAACACAACTTCTACTTTCTCCCTGAAAAAAAAGCACAAAACAGAAAACAGCCCTCCAGTAGCCAGGTGTCCTCTGGAAATTAGCTGAAAAAAAAACCATGAAGTTTTCATGCCTCCATGTGGCCACCTGTACTCACCCCTATTCATTTTTAAACCACTGACTAATTCAGGTGCAGACAGGTCTTAAAGACAATGTAATTAAAATTTCATAGCTAAGTAGAGGAGAAAATCCCATATGTATGCAGAGAAATGAAAGACCTACCAGTATGAACCATCACTTACAGACCTGAAACCCTATAAGGAACATTAAAAACTCTCCACCCATAAGAGAAGCCTCTAACCATCAGCCACAAGTCAGAAGTCGCCAGAAAATCTGGGGGATTTCTGGTGCCCATGAAGCCACCACTCTTCTATAGGAAGTACCTGCCATAAAAGTGTTCTGGGTCAGAGAAGTCTGTTGAGTGGAGTGGCAGAAATGGTGCCAGCAGGTATTGCCACAAGATACACAGCTTCTGCTCTTAGCTTTAGTGGGGCAAAGACATTCTTGCTACTGTGTAAATGGCTTTTTGTGAGTGCACCTTCACAGGCAGTGCATAATGCCACCCCAGGAACAGCTGCAAGATCGACAGGGGAACTCAAACCCACCAGACAGCTTTGGCCACAACACTTTTGCTTGTCAGATGGCTCTCAAGGAGGATACTGGAAAGCAAGACAATGTTGTTTGTATTAAGTTGCTTGAAAACATTTATCCTCCCTGAGCACTTTATTGCATGCATTCATTTTGCTGTTTGCTGTGTCACTTGCACTTACTGTGTGGCAAAATACAGTGATTGTAGCTAGACTAAATAGGCTCTGTGCAACACAGGATACTGGGACAGCACATACAAAATGCAGCTGTACAGAAAAGTACAGAAAACAGTCCCCCATTGGCGAGTGGACAAGATACTATCTGATTAAAAGATTCATGTGTCTAACAGTTTGACAGGATATAACTGCAGCAATAGAACTGAAATAAGTCTGTAACTACCTTACACCCAAGTTTCTTCAGGAACATTCTCCTTCTTTGTTTCCAAATTTTGCCCTGGCAGAACTTAACAAGTCTCTATATTTGTGCAGAATTTATAGTAACTATCTCTCAGCTCCTGGAGGTTGATACACCCCAACTGTATCAACAGCTCGTGTGCTACAGCAGTCCCATCACCAGTGTCACTGGTGAACACTGTCCAGTGTTCACTGTCCAGTGAACACTCCCAGTTAAAAATCCCAGCTAGGCACAGAGACGCTCTAACCAGCTCCAAACCTGCTTAGCTGTGGAGGTGCAGCAGAGTCACAAACCCTCCGCAAGAAAAGGTCCCAAAGATCTGCTAGTGTTGCTCCTATGCTAGGGCACCCAACCTTTGGATGCCTTATCATGGAATCATAGAATCATAGAATGGCTAGAGTTGGAAGGGACCTTCAAAGGACACCTAGTCCAACCGCCCTGCAAAGAGGCTGACTAGATCAGGTTGCTCAGAGCCTCATCCAGCCTGGCCTTGAATGTTTCCAGAGGTATCCACCACCGCTCTGGGCAACCTGTTCCACTGCTCTACAACTCTCATTGTAAAAAATTTTTTTCCTAATATCCAGTCTAAATCTACCTCCCTCTAATTTAAAACCATTACCCCTCGTCCTATCACAACAGGCCCTACTGAACAGCCTCGCCCCATCTTTCCTGTAGGCCCCCTTGAGGTACTGGAAGACCACTATCAGGTCTCCCCGGAGCCTCCTCTTCTCCAGGCTGAACAGCCCCAACTCTCTCAGCCATCATCTTCGTGGCCCTCCTCTGGACCCTCTCCAACTGGTCCATGTCCATCTTATGTTGGGGGCTCCAGAACTGGACACAGTACTGGATGTGGGGTCTCATCAGGGCAGAGTAGAGGAGCAGAATCACCTCCCTCGACCTGCTGGCCACACTCCTCTTGATGCAGCCCAGGATGCGGTTGGCCTTCTGGGCCGCAAGAGAACATTACTGGCTCATGTTGAGCTTCTCATCCACCAGCACTCCCAAGTCCTCCTCCTCAGGGCTGCTCTCAATCCATTCTCCGCCCAGTCTGTATTTGTGCCTGGGATTGCCATGACCCAGGTGCAGGACCTTGCACTTGGCCTGGTTGAACTTCATGAGGTTGGCACGGGCCCACTTCTCCAGGCTGTCCAGGTCCCTCTGGATGACATCCCTCCCTTCCAGCGTGTCGACGGCACCACATAGCTTGGTGTCATCGGAGAACTTGCTGAGGGTGCACTCTATCCCAATGTCCATGTCGCCGACAAAGATGTTGAACAGGGCCGGGCCCAACACAGACCCCTGAGGGACGCCACTCATCACCGGTCTCCGCTTGGACATTGAGCCGTTGACCACCACTTTCTGAGTGCGGCCATCCAGCCAACTCCTTATCCACCGAGTGGTCCATCCATCGAACCCATGCCTCTCTAGTTTAGAGAGAAGGATGTCGTGTGGGACAGTGTCAAAAGCTTTGCACAAGTCCAGGTAGATGATATCCATTGCCCGTCCCTTGTCCACCAATGCTGTCACTCCATCATAGAAGGCCACCAAATTGGTCAGGCATGATCTGCCCTTGGTGAAGCCATGTTGGCTGTCACCAACCACCTCCTTGCTCTCCATGTGCCTTAGCATGGTTTCCAGGAAAATCTGCTCCATGACCTTGCCAGGCACAGAGGTGAGGCTGACCGGC
>WHYT01017641.1:353143-413958 GCA_009806455.1 Tetrax tetrax
GAGTGGTCCATCCATCGAACCCATGCCTCTCTAGTTTAGAGAGAAGGATGTCGTGTGGGACAGTGTCAAAAGCTTTGCACAAGTCCAGGTAGATGATATCCATTGCCCGTCCCTTGTCCACCAATGCTGTCACTCCATCATAGAAGGCCACCAAATTGGTCAGGCATGATCTGCCCTTGGTGAAGCCATGTTGGCTGTCACCAACCACCTCCTTGCTCTCCATGTGCCTTAGCATGGTTTCCAGGAAAATCTGCTCCATGACCTTGCCAGGCACAGAGGTGAGGCTGACCGGCCTGTAGTTGCCCGCGTCTTCCTTACTCCCCTTTTTAAAAATGGGTGTTATGTTCCCTCTCTTCCAATCATCAGGGACCTCACCAGACCGCCACGATTTCTCAAATATGATGGCCAGTGGCCTTGCAACTTCCTCCGCCTGTTCCCTCAGGACGCGCGGATGTATCTCATCAGGTCCCATGGACTTGTGCTCCTTCAAGTTCCTTAAATGATCCCGAACCTGCTCTTCGAGCACTGTGGGCGGTTCTTCATCCACGCAGTCCCTGCCTGTGCCTTCTACAGCTTGGGTGGAGAGACAAGAGCCCTTATCAGTGAAGACTCAGGCAAAAAAGTCATTGAGTACCTCAGCCTTCTCCATGTCCCGGGTAACCATGACACCCGTTACCTTCTGGAGGGGGCCTACATTCTACTTGGATTTTCTTTTGTCCCCTACATACCTGTAGAAGCTTTTCTTATTACTTTTTATATTCCTGGCCATATTCGATTCCATGAGGGCTTCAGCCTTCCTCACCCGATCCCTGGCCTCTCGCTCAGCCTCCCTGTAGTCCTCCCAGGCTACTTGTCTCCACTTCCACCCCCCTTGTTCAGGAGAAGAGAACTGAAAGCGACCATTGAGTGCCAGTGACTGCTCCCAAGAAATGGCTTTCATTTGGAGTGAGCAGCTCACCGGGACACCTTCAGAGGCCATCCTGCCGGCTCCACTGGGAGTTACCTGAGGTACTAGTCTCAAACAGAGCCTCAGATCAGAGCACAATCCAAGCGGAAAGACATTCTGGAGCAGATCCTGGCCCTCTCATGACTGAAATCTCCCACAGTCCCATGACTGCCAGCCAAGGCTGATTCAGTTTGTCTGAAAATTGCTCTCTTCTAATGAGAATCTAGGGTAACCAGCACCAGCCACCAATTAATATGCCTCCACATTGATTTTTCTCCCATGCATTTCTTTATTGACCAGCTACTGGACTTCCCAATGCTAAGAATGGCCTTTGAGTCAGGATTGATGAATAGATTTCCATCACCACTTACTAGTGTGCTCAGATTTCCCTCATCTGTCCGCCACGTTAGTATAAAATGGGTCCTGGCTTGCCTCCCTACCTAATGAGTTCAAACACACAAACAGAGGAAGCAATGCTGGATGGAGGTAACACAACAGGGCATGGTATGGTACACTACTCCTGAGAAATTCCTCCAGGAGCTGATGAGCTATGCAAGAAATCTGTGTAATGTCACTTCTGGATTCAGCTATTCAGACTGGATTCACCAGGCCCATGCTGCTGACAGAGTTTGTTTAAACACTCCTCTTAAAGCACAGACTTGTACAGAAAATGCCTTCAATGCTCTCTCTCATCTGCTGGAATTGTGTCATACTTTAAGAGCAATCTCATGCATACATCCCGCCTTTGCCTCCTTACCTGGAGTGTGACCACAAGGAAAACGGCAGTTGCAAAGCAGAGGCAAGATGCCCACAGTTTCTTCCTCCTCATCCTAATCATGCTACACTGACAGGTCTGACAGAGAAGTTAGAGGCGGGCATCAGGAAGGCCAGCTTGTCTAAAGTCTTCAGCCTTTGCTGCAGGGCTTTCCCACTCCATCTTTACTCCTCTTCATGGTGACCACTGCTGAAAATGAGTACAGCATCAATAAAGACCGCTCCTCCAGCTCAGTAGTTAACTTCATGTCTACTTGTAGCTTTCCGTAGGTGCCAGAGGCACATTTGAGCCAGGTACCCAGAAAGCAGCCTGCACAAAACAGGCAGACTCACAAACAGATGAGTGATGAAAGACCTTCCTTCCCTGGGCAAGCTCTGAAAATGCTCCTGGAGGAGGCCAGAACTACCTGGCCTTGGGACTTAGTACACTGCAGTCTTCTGGAACTTCTATTCACCAGCGTTATCTAGCCCAATGCATAGAGAAAGTAACCATAGAGCACACAAACTCTCTCCACACCTAAAAACATTTAAATTTAACAAGTTCCCTTTCCCCTGTAATCTACATCTAAGCTGGTCTGCCTCTCCTCAAATAACTCTTCCCCTTCCCCGATGCTTTTTTTAGCTTTCACAGAGCACCACTGTTTTGTTGCATGCTGGATGTTACTGTGTGAAAATCCTGGCTCCTGACAACAGGAGTAGGTGCAAATTCCAGCTTTAGTAAAACCCTACATGAAACCACGCTGTGTGAGTTCAGCTCAGCGTGGGACGGCTGCTTTTGAAGGTTTTGTAGGGGCACAAGAGTGCATGGCTGCCAGCTGAGCACTTTTCAAATTAGGTTGGATCTTTTCAAGGCCTCTGCATCTCCTGTGCCTCCTGCACTACGGCCACATTGGGGCACCAGGAGGCGAAGGGGCTGCATTCAGCCCACGGCTGCGCTGGTGACAATCTTCTACCCGTGCGTGGAGCGGCCACAGAGGGCTCTGGCCCGGCCCGGCCCGCTGACCTGAGCTAGCAGCACCTCTGGGCCTCGGCCAGGACCGGCGGACCTGAGGGGAGAAAGACAAACCATCGCCCCCACCTAGCAGTGGCAGCTCTCCTCCGACCCCTTCCAAACTTCTTCCCAGCTCTCCCTGCCGCCTCCCCTTCCAGCTCTGCCCATCCTCGGGCCCCGCATCCCGGCCGGGGCTGTGCCTGTCCCCCGCCCCGAGGCTCGGCCCGCCACGCGGCCACGTCCTTGCTCCCCACAGCCTCCGCCTGCCCCTTACTCACCCCGAGAAAAATCGCTCCCGCCTCACTGCCGCTCTGTTTCGGGGTGGTTTTTTTGGTGGTCCTTTTCCTTTGTTGTTTTTTTTTTTTTTTTACTTTCGGTTTGCGGGCGGGGGGGGGCGGGTGCCGGCCCAGTGCTGCGCGGGGCGCCGCGGGAGGGGTGGGGAGGGGGGCGGCCCGGATCGGCACCTCCCTCCACGCACTGCGCTACTGGCCGCAGGTGGCGAGTGGCGGCTTTTTTCGGGATCCCAGGGCTGTAAGAAACAGAAACGGGCCACGGAAGCTGGGAAGCCCCGCCGCGCCGAGGCCGGCACCCCTCACCACCACCACCACCGGAGGCCAGGCCTTGCTCCCCGCGGCGGTCGGGAAACAGCCCTGCCCGCTGGCGCGGTGCTGCCAGAGCTGCGGCCCCTCTTTGTACCGTTTTTGGCATCTGCTATTTGTCGTGAAAGATAGTTGCTCCGAAAGGCTGGTTCTGCCGGCCAGTGTTTACCCACTGAACAGGGAACACATGTACATGTCTGTATTTAGTACACATCTGCCCCATATGTGTGCGTTTGTATTAGTGCATAGTTGACATCTACACAGTTCTTTGTATCTACTTGTATTTACACACACAGGCTGGGAAGCACTGTATCTGCTGCTTCTAACCCAGAGATGCCAGGCAGCAGAGATGCAAGGGGGCGATTACCTGGGGAATGGAGGGAGGAAGAATCGCAGAGAGGGCAGAGGGAACATCTAATGTGCCTCGATTGATGTGCATGAGTGATATAAATTGTGCAAATGTTATGCACATAGCTCATCTCCTTACTTGATGGTGGGTTGTGCCTGCAGCCTTCCTGAGAGGCTCACAGAGGTAATTCAGTGGACAACCCAAATCCAGCCCTCAGCAGCAGTTTAAGTGACCTCTGCCATGCCCACTTTGCCCCCTTTCCTTGATAGCTATGCTTGCCTGCAGTCCATTTGGAGTAATGCCCATCTCTTGCAGCACATACTGCATCACAGGGCTCTCTCTGAGCTAACCAGGCTCCTCCTAAGACAAAAACTCATCCTATTTATTGCTTCTTCCCAAAGGCCTTTCCTGCTGGAATCATATTTTTAAGTAGAAGCTTCAGGTGGGGTTTTAATATTCTCTGTGAATTGTGGTTACAGATATCAGACCTGTAACACAACCAGTCGCCGCTGACTCTGGGCCAGGAGCCATGCAGCAAGAACCTCCAAGTATTATTTTGTAAAGCGGATCCATGTGAAGGCAGACTCCTGATTTTACAGGCCTCGCTAAGGCTTTTAGAGTGCCCCAAGGCTCAGAGGACTCGCGCTAGCATGCTACAACATGTGTGTAGTTCAGTAAATTAAATTGAGCGGTTGGAGATGAATCAGAAGCCTGGCAGAGTTTATGGAAGGATGTGCTGTGATCCCACTGGGTTTTGGTCTGGTCTGTCATTTTAGAATTCAGTTGTAGATTTCAAGCTTCCTCAGTTGGCAGACTCCTATGTCACAAGGACACAACTTGTTTGTAACACGCATCAGCTTTCTGCAAAAGGCTTGCTTTTCTCAGTTACCATCCCTCAAACCCTTAGAAGCCGTCCACAGACCCCGACAACGCACACGTTCAGACTGAAAACGCAGAAGCTAGGCCTGAGGGCAGCAGGATGGCTATCCTGTTTGCTGTCTGCCCCAGGCCATCAGCAATATATTCTTGGACCAGCTCCATCCAGTGGCTGGAGCCATAGAAACTCACTTTTGTTTCTTGTCCTGCTACGCCACTCTGAGGAAATAAGTTCCTATTGCAGGATCTGGCCTGCCTGTTATCCACGTGAAATAGCTGGTAAAGATGATAGGCAACGGCAGGTCATTACGTGTTAGTTCTGGAGGAAACACGACCAGAAAAACTAAATTGTTGCTCGAACAGCACAGCTAATAAACCAGATGTCTTAAAGACCTATGTCTTAAGTGCCCTCTGCCCATGGAGAGCTGTTGGTATCTGACAAACTCGAAACGCAACGTTTCCCTCCACAGGTTACTAACAGTGACATTCCTTTCTGCTTTGTCTCTTACAAAACAGGACTTACTGCCTTTGAGGTTTCCCTCATTCATAAGCACACATTTCCTCTGCTCTGTTTATAATTTTAATATACCTTGTTTCTTTTTAGGCCCCTCTTTTTTTAGAATGTTATGCATTTTGTAACTGCTTTCTTTCACTTACTTACTGATGGATAGCCTCTCTGGCTCTAGGTACATCTTTCTCCATTTCCTTTCTGTTCTGTTCATAGTCCAACACTAAACTGGTGCCATTTTGCAAGTTTCCATAGGGGAGGACACACAGCTTACTGTGTCTGCAGCACTTCAGTGCCTCAGCATCAGTCACGCCAGGGACCTGCTACTTGCAGCTCTGTAACTTTCCACCTCAGCTGCTGCAGCAGCGTTTCCCAGAGCATGTTTTCCCGTGTGTTCCTGCCGTGTCAGTCTGGAGTTGTCAGTCTTATGGCCTTGCACCTGTGAGCTCTGATATTGGTGTTAGAGTGGGTTGTTGCAGGAAATACACTACCCCTGGCATAAGAAAGGCCTCCTCTTACTTCTTGTGTCTCAGATTTTAGTTTATAGTAGTGAAAACCAAGTAGACCAGCACAACAGAGTGGAGAGCAGCCACCCAACCAACCAGGAGGTGCGACCCTGCAACACACGGGCAGTAACGTGACCACCGGTCAGGGCACACAGCCGACAGATCCTGCCAAGCCCCTAGGTTTCCACCAGGGCAGGGTGGACGCGGCAGAACAACCTGGAGAAGGGCCCTAGGCCCAAGGCCCGGCCCAACCTCCCACTGCCTCCCCCTGGGCCGGTAGGTGTCTGACGGTGAACGAGCCGTGGATTACAGCTCCTCTGGGCCCTGCCAATACCGGTCACAGGCCTGGGGGCGCAGGGCGGCCCCCCTGCCAGTGCAGCCGCCAGCCCAGCAGCACCAGCAGGCGCGATCCCAACCGGCGCGTTGCCGCCGCCACCGCCGGCACCATGGCCCCCGCCCTCCGCGCCAGGGGAGGCGACAGCGAGCCACGCCGCCGCTCTGCTCCTGCCGTGACGGCCTCTATGGTTCCGCCACACCCCGGAAGAGGCCGTAGAGCGATGGCGGCAGCGGTGACGGCGGCGGCGTTGGAGCCGGAGCGGAAGGACGATGAGGAGCCAGAGGGCTGCTTCGGGAACCTGCTGGATGAGGAGGAGGGGGAGGAGGACGCCGGCTCTGTGCTTTACGGGTATGGCCGCGGCGGCGTAGCCCCTGAGCGGTCGGGACGGGCTCCCTCCGCCGGGGGCGTCACCTCGCATCGCGTAGTTTCACGTCGCGTCACGTGGGGGCGTGCTGCGCGCGCGCGCGCCCCAGGAAGCGGCTCTTGAGTGTGGGAAGCAGGATGGCGGAGCAGGGGGTCGGCGGCGGGCAGGAGGAGCAGGAGCAGGAGCAGGAGCAGGAGCAGGAGCAGGAGCAGGGCGAGGAGGACGGGGAGGAGGAGGGGGCGGCGGCGGCGGCGGCGGCGAGGGCGGTCTTGGCTACATGCTGATCAGGTACCGGGCGCGCGGGCTGGGCCGAGGAGAAGAGGCTGGGCGGGAAGGTGGGAGTCGGCGGGGAGGCGGAGTGCCGGCGTCGCGGCATCCCACCGCTCCTGCCTCAAGGTGTCGGTGGTGGCAGCTGGAACAGAAAGCTTTGGGGTGGAAGAGGCGGCTGCCTGCTGACAGCCCTGGTGACTGCTCAAACCCAAGTTAGTCACAGCGTTGCGGCTGTGACAGCCCGAGGGTAGGATGATGGATTACTTTCCTCTCCCAAGTTGTCTTACAACTGGATGTTGGTCAGGTAACGTATGCTGATACCTCCTTTTCTTGCTCACTTGCTGGTCTGTGTTAGAGACAACAGTACAGTGACACTAATAGTGGCCACTGAGAATGAGGATGTGTTGCTGGACATAGATTTGTGCATGTAGTGGTTTGAGTAGCATTTTAGAAGTGTTGAAAAGACAGAAACCTGTATTTACAGGAACAGGAAGGAATGGGCAGATATTGAACCTGTCCCTCAAAGTGATGGGCCAAGTCCTGTTGTTCAGATCATCTACAGTGAAAAATGTAAGTTTTAAATATGTTCTGCACTGAAAACTTAAGGTGGTTAAATTTGTATTTGTCCTTAGCTCTGTTAAAGCAAGACTTCATGTTCTGGATAACATATTTTCTAGAGTAGCAGTGTGAAGAAATTAATTTAGTATTTATTGTGCTATGGTGGTTGTGTGTGATGTTTGCACCAACCGTCTCTGAAGTTGAATCTTCACCTGAGATGTTAATAGCCAAGGTTTTATTTTAAAATCATGTGGCTTAACAGGTAGTATAACAGATAGGCAGGTTCGCATAATAAGGCATTTCTAATCCACATGTGGAAGAGAGACATATGAAGTTACTGCATGGGGAAATAGTGTAAGTAAGCAGCAAGGAACTTACTGATTGTTTTAGATATTGTTAAGATGATGTATTTTTAAGATAATGAGACTCTGAGCAGCCTGATTTAGTTGAAGATGTTCCTGCTTCTTGCAGGGGGGTTGAACTAGGTGACCTTTAAAGGTCCCTTCCAACCCAAACTATTCTATGATTCTATAATTTTACAGCTTTTTGGTATACTAATATTGTTTGGATGTCAACAGTGCTATCAGAGCAGTACATAGCTGTCATTTTAAAGAGGTGTATTTAAAGTACATAAAATAGGAAGTTACTTCAGATGATTGAAGGCCATTATTTCATAGCCTTGGATAAGATGCTGTTCTCTATTTAGTTCGAGATGTCTATGATTACTTACGGGCTGTTCTGCATCGGGATGAGAGAAGTGAAAGAGCTTTCAGGCTAACAGCAGATGCCATTGAGTTAAATGCTGCAAACTACACAGCATGGTAAGTGATAATCTTGGGATGATTTCTCTTTTCTATTGTTTCTGTCTATTTGATTGCTGACCTTTTATGTCTTTAATAATTTTGTTAGCTAGTTATGCCCTGATTAGACTGAGTTTACACAGAGGAGTAGTGTAAACTTCCAGTGAGCTTCTGAAGAAAGCATTTGTTCAGTATTTTCCATGTCTTATTTTCATTCAGTGGCTTTCATTCATTTGGCTTTGAGGATGTTATCAATCAAGGTCAAGATTAGCCACAAAAAGGACTTTGCTGTTTAAAATTAGATCAGTTACCTGATAATGTGCCCTTGGCAAAATGCTGAAGATGTCCTCAGTTGACTTCAGGAGGAGGCATAAAAGCATTATAGGTGCTGTTTCCTGCTAAATTACTGTTTACTTAGTAAAGAGTGTGGTTTAGAAGATCTATCAGATTAATGTTCAGTTAGGCAATAAATAAGCACTGAATTTCTGGTATTCAGAGTAGGGCCTTTTAATTTGTGATTGCTAACAAGTATCCCTTGTACATCTTTATTCCACCAACTTGCATAAAATCAGAAAGTTTACATTATTTTAAACACGTAAGTCATCATTTATATGATAGTAAGTCTAGTGTGCACAGACAAAGTCTAATTTGAAACAAGATTGCTGTGATCTTAGGTGATGTATTGTTGTAACCAGTTGTATTCCAGTTCAATAATTGAATGGCCTTTAACAGACCTGGATATGTGGTTTAGGTTTTTTGCACTCTTTTTAACTCCATATCTGTAAGAGGAACCATGAAAAAAAGGTTCTCTCTGTATTGTCCTCTAAATTTTAGGAAAGCTCTGTTGCAGTGTTTGAATGCTTTACTTTTATACAGGCATTTCCGGAGAGTCCTCCTGCAGTCTTTGGGAAAGGATCTCTATGAGGAACTTAAGTATATTACCGCTATCATTGAAGATCAGCCAAAGAACTACCAAGTCTGGTAAAATCATGTTTACTTTCCAGTTCTGAACATTTTTGCAGATAATGTTTGTTTTGTAAATTGTCTAGAATAAGTTGTGATTGTTGATCCTAAAAGTTGTTAAG
Organism: Tetrax tetrax; assembly: GCA_009806455.1. Classification (NCBI taxonomy): domain Eukaryota; kingdom Metazoa; phylum Chordata; class Aves; order Otidiformes; family Otididae; genus Tetrax; species Tetrax tetrax. The sequence goes on from WHYT01017641.1 coordinate 362,107, forward strand.
AGTTGCTTCCTGCATCTGCTGCAGTGGCAGTGGTGGAGGAGTTAAATGGAGTTGCATAAGCGTCGCTGCAAAAGTCATCTTTAGCAGTTTATTCTAAACATATGATTATGACCTGCTAAAAAGGTCTCGTTTTCTTTTAATTTTGATTTTTGAACTGTTGAAATAAGTCTGACAGATCAAAAAAAATGATTCATGAAAAGGCAAACAAAGAGACAAATAGAAATTAGTATTTTTTTCTTGGAGTTTGCTTACCTGTTGTTTGTTTTTTTCCAAGTGGATGGGAATAGGCCAAGCAGTAGCACTGTTATTGCTAGAGAAATTATGTAGTACTATAAAATTTTATTATGCTGAAGAGTTTGGCCATGAGTGTTAAAAGTAGAAACATATTACTCCAAATAAACATAACTTGTTGCATAACTTGTAGCATTTGTCACTGCTGGTATAATCAAGGGTTTTAGTGAGGTAGACACTCCTCTCAAAAACTGTATTTTGATGGCTCTTGTTACTGCTACACTGTCCGGGTTTGATCCCATAATCAACACATGAGCCATCTCCATCTTCCACACCAAATTAATACTTTCTTCCATTGTACACCAATTTTTGAGGGATGACACTAATTTGACAAGTTGTGCATATGCTGTTAAAACTGGTGCATGCAAGCATTGATACAGCATAAGGGCAATAATATCTCACCCATCAGGATCTCTGACGTTTTGCAGCTGTGCATATCCTCATTGTATCTGATCATCGTTGGCTATAGTAGGACTTATGTGGTAGTTTAGCCACCCTCAGGACCAAGCTACACGGTGTCTTACTCCCCTCCACCCTCCAGTGGGACGGGGAGGAGAATTGTTAAAGAAAAGGCGGCAAAACTCATGGGTTGGGATGAAACAAAAAATAAATTTAAGAGAAAAAACAGAACAAAACAAAACAGAGATGAAAAACAAATATAATAATGCTCACAGCAAATCCCAATGCCCAGTTTCCTCCCACGTAGCAGAAGACTCCCCTGAGCACTGTCCTCACTTATATATTGAGCATGATGTCAGATGGGATGGAATAGCCCTTTGACTAATTTGGTTAAACTTACCCCAGCTGTTGGCTAATTAGTAAACTACCCCAGCTGGGTGCCCCAGCCATAAGGCCACCAGCTCCAGTTCTCCTCCCAGCTCAGGTGAATGTTAACTCTATCCTAGCCAGAACCAGGACACCCCCATGCCCTCTTTCCCCTTGTGCTGCTTGTGGGGGAAGGAGGTAGAGATAATGTTAAGCCTGGGAAGAGGGAGGGGAGGGGGGAAGTTATCTTCTTCTCTTTCTCGTTGTCCTGCTTTGGTTTTAATAATAAACAAATAGTTTTCCCCAAGTCGAGTCTGTTTTTCACGTAATGGTAACTTTAAGGATCTCTCCCTATTCTAATCTCAAACCTTAAGCCTTTTTTTCTTATATTATCTCTCCCTATTCTCTTGGAGGGTGGCGGGAGTGAGAGAGAGGCTGCATAGTCTGGTTCCAACTGGGGCTAAACTACAACAACTCACTCTTTTTCACACATTAATAAGCAGGTAGCTGCAACTCCACTATCCCAGGCTCACAAAATCCATGCCAATATGCTTTCCCTACTCTTTTGCTGAGAGATAACTAAAAATCCCCTTAACTTTTTTGGAGTGTAAAAATGTGTGATCTGCACTCCCCTGTCCGCTTGTTCCTGCTGCCCCATCATTTCTATGAGGGCTCATGCTTCTACCACCTCCCTGTGTTTTAAATCCAGATCAAATTCAAATTCTGTCTCAGAGTCCAAATATTTCCTTTCTATTCCTCAGGATCCCGTGACCATTTCATACTGAGAGCGTCAACTTGGGAAATCAAAGCCTTTTTCTATATTTGTTCCTTTGTTTATTAGCAATACACGCTACCAACCGCTCTGCATTATCTTGCAGCTTATAGCACCTCTCTGCTTGAATAGTAATTACTTTCTGTGGGTTTGCGTCTTGTAAAGTCCTGTTTTCATTTTCCAGTTCTCTCACTCTACTCCATAATGCAGCAACTTCATGGTCAAGAGTTCTAAGACCAGATCCTAATCTCCCTGCTAACTTGCAAGTAGCATCTGATGCTGCTTTCCATGGCAATCCATGCATAGCCATTTCAGTTGTCTGAGATGTAATCACTGGCTCACCATCTATGTCAGGCCATGCTTCCAGTAGAGCCAGTTTAGCTAGGAACGTGGCCACGGGGCTTCAGTGCTCAGTACTGGGCCATCGCAGAATATGGGTAGTCACTATCACGGCCTCCCCAGTCCTCAACCTTTTTGGCAGCCATGGCATGGCTGTTCCTGGATCCTGCTAACTGTGCAAAATGTGTGAGATTGTGTTACACAGACACAACGCAAGAACAACCACAAAACCATGGATTAAATGCAAAGAGTAAATTCATTTTCATTACCTAACGAACCAGGGGATCTCTGAAGCAGCACCCAGGTAGAGGCATGCCAGTGGGGATGCAGGTGCCACAGAGCTCCATCCTTGTTAGAGAGTGAGAGAGCGCAGATATCAGACCTGCTACTTTTTTCCTGTATACTGGGGATTCCTGCAGATGTAGTTTTCCACTGTGCTTTGATCTTTCTCACAGCAGGGCAGGAATCTCAAGCATGTTCAGTAGAGTGCCTCTGAGTTTATCATGGGCCTATGTTATCTAACCACAGAGATTCTACTTGTTAAGCACACAGAACTAAACAATGATCAGCATGATATGTTTTCTAAGTAGTACAGTTGCTACGTGCTGTTTTAATACAGACCACACATTCACAAATAAATTTTAGACTATTCTAAAAATAGTTTCTTCCTCTTGTTATTAGGCATCACAGACGGGTGTTGGTGGAGTGGCTGCAGGATCCATCCCAAGAGCTTGAGTTCATAGCTGACATTCTTAACCAAGATGGCAAAAATTACCATGCATGGCAACACAGACAATGGGTTATTCAGGTACTGTATCCACAGAACCCTTGATTCACTATATAATCTGCTCAGACAGGCATTTCGCACTTTATTTCTTAGGGCTGAAGGGGGGAAAACAATTGCATTTTAATGTGCGGTAGGGGTTAGCTGTAAAGTTGCCTTCTAGGAAGCAAGTTCAAAAAGGGCTGCTTGCTGTTATGTGTGTATATTGAATGGTGAGCTACTACCATTGTGTGCAGCTGAATAGTGTAGCATTCCTAGTGCACTGTTCCTTATTTTTCTTTTAACTTTGTGTTGATTTCTTTGTTCAGTCTAATGTTCAGAGAACTTACGAGCAAGTAGAATGTATTTTTAAAAATAAAAACTTTTGGTTGTGATATTCTGTCTTCCTTCTCTTTCCATAGGAGTTCAAATTATGGGACAATGAACTGGAGTATGTAGACCAGCTTTTGAGAGAAGATGTGCGAAACAACTCTGTTTGGAACCAACGACACTTTGTAATTTTCAACACCACTGGCTATGATGATCCAGCAGTCCTAGACAGAGAAGTCCAGTTAGTAATGCTGTTCATGCTCACATGAAGCATTCTCCATTACATGAAAGCAAAGGAGTACTTTGACAGTCCCTGTGGGCTTTTCTTTCCTGGTTTTTAATGCAGTTTTTGGGCTCACTCTCATGGATAGCAGATAAAGTGTTAGTGCATATATAGGTGTATTCAGTACCACTGACTTGTTGAGTAGTACTGAAGCGAGCTATGTTTACCCTGGGCAAGCTATTCTCTTGAATCTGTCTTCCCACCCTGTTGCTTATTGTGCAAACAAAGCTTTTAGCTTTTTGTAGTCAGCTAGCTATATTGGAACAACCTGCAGAAAATCTGTGACACTGGAACCACATAAGTTGTGCTGTTCATTAGTATCTTACATTTTACCCCTAGAAGACTTGGAAGGAGAGGCACTCTCAGTGTTGTACTAAACTGCTGTTTTGGTCATACAATACCCACAGTGGTTTACAGATAACATGAATGTGGATTGTAAGAATAAGAATTGCCTTTTGTGAAGAATTTGATGCAACTGGATAAAAGAAAGGAACTTTCAGGGGTATGTGGTCAGCAGAAAGACAACAACGTGTGTCAGTTGTCCAGTTTTGAGAAAAAATGAGCTTTCAAAACTGTTTCAAAGTGGTATGTTTGTAACTGATGGTGGTAAGGGAAGATTCCTTGTATGGTTTTCACATCTCAGGTTTTCACAACCCTGCTGAATAGGGTTGTTGGTTATAAGAAGATGTTTGTCTAAAGTGAAGAAGCAATGAAAAGAAAGTACTGCAGTTTTTTGAAGTAATTTTTCAGAAGAAAGATTGAGTCCCTGAATAGGTCCATTGGTACATTGTTCCTAGAGGATCCCAGCCCCCACCACCTTTCATGATTGTCTTTGCAAACTGCTGTAAGTTGTACTTCCCTTCTGGTTTATAACTTTCCTGCAGGTTAATAAATTTGAACCATTTCCATTACTTAGGCTTGAATATTACCAGCTTTTTCTCTCCAGAGGTTAGATCTGACATCCTCCCTTGACCTGTTTATAAGTGATGTGATGCTCAGAATAATTGGATACCATCTTAAGAATCAGACTGTCTAAGGTTAAGACTTCCCAGATGTTATTATAGAACCATAGTTGGGCTGCTTGTTGCTTGATAAACTCAGTATTTTTCATAGTGACTGCAGGAGATTTAAAAAGTCTTAGAGTTGGCTGGGGATTTTTTTCCCAGTACTGGGAACTGTAGAACTTTTTATCAGTATCTGCTGTGTCTGAAAATCATCTGAATGCCTGGGTATGCTGAGAAAAGGCAGAAGATAAAGTCTGTTTTGTGAAGATGAAATGTGGCTTTGCGACTGTATGGCAGGTGCCTCTTGTTGCTTTGTTTTTAGAGGAGTTGCCTGACTGCTACTTTAAAAGAAGTGCTGCAGAAGGTGCTGCATGAGGTGAAAGCTCAAGCTCTGCCTTTCTGTGGGTTTGCTTAAATGCAGCCTTGTGAAAAAAAGTTCTGCAAATAGGTACAGAACATACCACCTGTAGTAATATTAACATAGTTCACCCCAGCCCATTTCAATCCCTTGCCATTTCAGAGCATCAAGACACAAATTATTCCTTTAGCGTACCAGGAGAGTATATCATGTTGTTTCTTAGTGTTACTATTCATAATTTTGAGAACTGTTTGCTACATATAAAACGTAGCAAGTGGCACACTTCAGAACTTAAAAGAGTTCTCAAAATGTCTGCCTCTCTGAGATTTGTGGTGGTTATATTGCAAGACATTTTTGATCTATGACATAGCTGAAATGGTCTGCAAAAACACTCTGAAATATAGACTAGAGGGATGTGTTTGGGAACGTCTGAGCACATTCAGGTGATATCTAACTGCATTGTTAGTGGTTGCATTCATGACTTCTTATCTTTTTCTCACAGATACACTCTTGAGATGATCACAGCAGTGCCACATAATGAGAGCGCTTGGAACTATTTAAAAGGGTGAGGCATCTTTCTCTGTGGGGCAAAGAGGATATCTGTAGAAGGTGTCTTATGCCATGCTCTTAACTGGAAAGAGCTTGTTGCTGTTCATTCTAGTGTTGTGTGCATAAATGGGCAGGCAAAAACTTCCACAAGGGGTTAATGTATTAACCTAATTTCTCAGTAACTTCCCACTAAGTTTTTGGCCCTGTGGGGGCCTCCTCTTGTGGGAGGATTGCAAGTACTTCTCATGCTTTTAAAAACTTAACCTGTAATGCTACTGTGTTCAAGACCATAGAGTAGGATGTAATGAGCATGCTTTCAGTCTAATTTATGTTCAGTTGAGCTATACTACAACATTAAGCTGTATAACTGCTGCATGCTGCTTACTTCCTGCCTTACTTGTATTTGCACCCTTATTTCAAAACTGATCTCCAAATAAAGGAGTCATAACAAAAATGTAATTCTTCACACCAGATTTCCCAGTGTTATGTTTCAAGCCTATTAACCTCTGTTCTAGGATTCTACAGGATCATGGTCTTTCTAAATATCCAAAGCTGTTAGAGCAACTGTTGAATTTACAGCCCAGCCACAGTTCACCCTATCTGATTGCCTTTCTTGTGGACATATATGAAGACATGCTTGAAAACCAGTGTGATAACAAGGAAGAAACACTAAACAAGGCATTAGAGGTATGTTTTGAGAGCTTCGTTTTGCTTCTCAGGGATGCCATCTATTGCTCTCTTGTTTTATATCCCAACACAATGAGATTGATTTTCATAAAGAGAACATTCTCATGGATTATCTATAAATAATCATAGAATCATAGAACAATTAGGGTTGGAAGAGACCCTCAACAGTCATTTAGTCCAACCCCAAGTATCAGGGACATCTCCAACTATATCAGGTTGTTCAGAGCCCCATCCAACCTGGCCTTGAATGTTTCCAGGGATGGGGCATCCACCAGCTCTGGGCAACCTGTTCCAGTGTTCTACCACCCCCATTGTAAAAAACTTTTTCCTAATGTCTAATCTAAATCTCTCCCCCTCTATTTTGAAACCATTACCCCTTGTCCTGTCACAACAGTTACAAAATCACTGTAAGTTTTCTTCCCCTGGTAGTAAGAAGGTTTCTAATACTTCCTACAGAGGAAAGATGATGTTTGAACAATTGAGGAGTTTCCAGTGCTAACTTTGTAGCATGAACTCACTGGCAGAATTAGCTTAAAGGCTGGCAGGCACTCAGGAGATTGGTAAGGTATTTCAGGCATCATTTCCTGCAGAAAATAAATGACTTCTAGCAATGTTGTGTATCTCACTATGCTTCATATTCGAGAAACTCCTGGCTGTGGTTTGCAGTGTAATTTTTACAGGAAAACTTTTCATTCAGTGGGACAGACTGGAACTCAGTGTAATTAGGGCTGCACTTCTCACCTGGAGTCTCTGTGTTCCAGCATCATTCTTTCTCAATGTATTTTGCTTTGTTGTGTTCCAGGACCAGAGTGTAAGTAAGTGCAGTTGTACCTCCCAGATTCATGTCCCTTTCTGCTATTTCACTGAGTTTCACTTCTTCATCTACTTGGGCATGAAAGCTCCTATTTCTCAACTCTGGTTCACTGAATAAGGCAATAATCTGCATAATAAAAGGGAATTGACTAGAATATTTGTAGGCAGTTTTCATACCATATAAATTTTACACAGCATATCCAGTGAATAGGGTTGACTTTTGCTGCACCTCACTGCTTACCTAGATCAAAATAAAACAAAAATCAGAACATATACCAACACCAGCTCTAACATGTTGTGACAGAAGGTTACTGACTTGCATGGAGAATCTTTTGGGACACCCTGCTACGAGAAAAACCATAAACAAAATATCTCCTGTCAGTCCATGAGAAGTACTGAAGATTCAAGAGCAGGATGTTCCCCTTCTGTTTTGAATGAAGTGGTTTACAGCCTAGTGGGTCACTAAAAGACCAACCTTATCTGGAAGTCATAAGTATACTGTACTATACTACTGGCTGGATAGGCTGGGGTTGATGACGAATGGTAGGCACCAAAAGGAGTCACAAGGGAGCAGTTGCCCCTGAAATAGGACTGGAGAGATTCTTGTGCAGAGTCAGGTTGGTTGACTATCAGTTGGAATTGACATCAGTTCGAGGCCATTGGACAGTTGCGAATCTGGTGAATAAAACAAGTGTTGCTAAGAAACATGTTTCTAATACTGGCTGAACCATATATTGTATGCATTTTATAAAGATAATTAAGGGTTCCATAAGCTTTTGGTGTAACACTCTTATCTCTCAATTTTCTTTTGTAGTTGTGTGAAATTCTGGCTACAGAAAAAGACACCATCCGAAAAGAATACTGGAGATATTTTGGAAGGTGCCTTAAGGACAAGCACAGCTCAGGCACTGAAAAGAGCACACTGACAGACAGGCAGCAGCAACTGAACATGGAAGAAAACAGTGTTAATCTCTCAAGCTGTTCTAAACCAGTACTAAGTAGACTCACCAACTAGTTTAAAATCAGTGTAGTATTCCCTTGGTGAAGAGATATTGCAATGAAAGAGTGGTGGAGAGTGCTGTATAGTCTTGGGTAGCCGCTGCTACTCATGATAGCTCTAGGTGCAGTCAATAAATGTATTAAGGCTTAATTATTGAAATAATAGAATTGTAAGATGGTCTGGGTTGGAAGGGACCTTAGAGATCATCAAGTTCCAGCCCCCCTGCCATAGGCAGGGACACCTTCAACTAGATCAGGTTTCTCCAAGCCCCAAGCCCCATCCAACCAGGCCCTGAACACTTCCAGGGATGGGACATCCACAGCTTCTCTGGGCAACCTATTCCAGTGCCTGACCATCTGAAAAGAACCAAGTAAAGAGTTTATTTCTTAATAATAAATACATAAAGCTATAGCTGCTATTTATAAGGCACTAAACTAATTTCTCATGCACTGGCTTATCCACTCATAGTTCCTAACACAGTCACATCAGGTGCTGCAGTAATGACTGCACGTAACTTAGCTGTAATGGATGTAAAGTAACGTACTTCTTATTAGTTACCTGGAGAAGCAAAGGCTCTGGGGTGACCTTACAGGAGCCTTGCAGAACCAAAAGGGGGCCTATAAGAAAGCTGGAGAGGGACTTTTGACAGGGGCGTTTAGTTAGAGGACAAGGCGTAATGGCTCTAAATAGAAAGAGGGCAGATTTAGATTAGATATAAGAAAGAAATTCTTTACAGTAAGGGTTGTAAGGCGCTGCACAGGATGCACTGCAAAGGATGTGTGTACTTGTACAAGAAAAACTGCCTCTGCCCTGTTTTCAGTAAGTGGCTATTGTAAGCTGTGTTCTTGGCATAGAGTTTTTGTCTGATAGGAAGTATTTTCTTGGAGATGATCATAAAGCGAACAAATAAATAATATTATTTATTCCCTAATATGAACACTCTTTCAGATACTAAACATTAAAAGCTGCTTCTGTAATTAAACTGTAGTGGGGTTCATTTAAATGCCTGAAATATGTTAATGCATTCTTTAAATTTAAAACAACTCACAAGGAGTGGAATTAATGTGTCACAGAATCATAGAATTCTGTGGGTTGGAAGGGACCTTTAAAGGTCATCTAGTCCAACCCACCTGCAAGGAGCAGGGACATCTTCAACTAGATGAGGTTGCTCAGAGCCCCATCCAACCTGGCCTTGAACATTTTCAGGGATGGGGCATCAACCACCTCTCTGGGAAACCTGTTCCAGTGTTCTACCACGTTCATTGTGAAAATTTTTTTCCTAGTGTCTAATCTGAATCTACTTCCACCTATTTTAAAACCATTACCCCTCATCACAACAGGCCCTGCTGAAGAGTTTCTCCCCATCTTTCCTGTAGGCCCGCTTTAAGTACTGAAAGGCTGCAATAAGGTCTCCCTGGAGCCTTCTGTTCTCCAGGCTGAACACTCCAACTCTCGGCCTGTCCTCATAGTAGAGGTGCTCCAGCCCTCTGATCATCTTTGTGGCCCTCTGGACCCTCTCCAAGAGGTCCACATCCTTCTTATGTTGGGGGCTCCAGAGCTGGACGCAGTACTCCAGGTGGGGTCTCATGAGAGCAGAGTAGAGGGGCAGAATCACCTCCCTCAACCTGCTGGCCACGCTCCTCTTGATGCAGCACGGGATGCAGTCTTCTCTTACAATGAGAGGGACTTTACTCCCCCAGTCCCTGTCTTGCAGTCCATCCAGTTGAGAGGTGTGGGAAGGGGGGTCACCAGTGAAGACTGAGGCAAAAAAGTCCTTTGAGTACCACAGCCTTTTCCTCATCTGTTGTTACTAGTTCACCAGTCTTGTCTGTGGTGGGAGCGTACTTTCTTTGACCTTCCTTCTCTGGCTTACAATATATGAACGCTATATAATTTTTAAATTTTTTTTTGCTGCTTTCCCAGCAATAGAGAAAACATTTTTACAGAGCTGATTTACACATGAGCATTTAAAGTGGACATGAACTTCAAACTTTTGGAGGTGTGTTACCTGCTTTTTCCCCTTTAATTTTTTTTTTTTTAAACCACATTTGCAGCTCCAGTATAGAACAAAAAGTGTATGTTCCTACTCCCATGAATTGTTCCTGATTGAAACTACTTTAAACATGGAGTACTGATCAGACAGGATGTTCAAGGTCTTCAGGACAAAGTAATATTTGCCACTACCAGTCAAAAAAGCTCAGAGAGATGGAACAGACAAATGCAATCCTTAAAATAATCAATGAAGAGGAAGCAGAATTTTGCTTCTGCGTATGGTGGCAGTACTAAGTTCCTGTATCTTTCATAAACAAAATTCAGAGGGCACTTGGAGTAAGGCAGAGTATTTTTTATAGACACTGGCATGAATTTCAGAGAAAACTCATTCCAAGGTAAAATGATGAACAGTGTCCACTGGGACAGGGTATTTTGGGATGTGACCTCTTAGTCACCTGTGGTCTGTGGAAAGATCTTAGATTCAGCCCTGTTGTGCTTCTGTGTCAAGAATGGTGGGATCCTCTGACAAGATTCTTAAACAATTTTCTTATGATGTGGTCAGCTTAGGGCCATCTCGTGCCTGAAAATGGTGTCTAGAAGTTATCAGTAGAGAGTCGTCATCTGACAAGCTTAATAGGGTTTTATACTGGGTATACAAGCATAGTGATATTTGCAAGAATAATGCCACTTCTGAGCTAAGTTTACCAATGAAGGAATAACCACGTATGTACTCAAACAGAAGAATATGTTGAGGCTCTGAGCAACCTGATCAAGTTGAAGATGTCCCTGCTCCTTGCAGGGCTAGATGACCTTTAAAGGTCCTTTCCAACCCTAACTATTCTATAATTCTGTAGTATCTCATCTCATGTAAAACAAATGTGTGACCAAATAAATCGTGCAAATCCTAAGAAAACACCATGCTGGAGGGTAATTATGTTTTAACAGAAATGTTTGTTTTTCTTTAAAATGTTTGTGTTTACTGTCATTCAGACTACAAGGAAGCCCTAAAATTATCTTCAAAAGGCAGCTCACCCAGTTCTGTGGTCATCAGGCATACTCAGAAATACTGATCTGTCAGAGCTGGGAAAATGACAGGCTGCCCGGCCAGGTTGCAACTGCAGCTACCAAGCCCTTAATTTTAAAATCGTGTCTAAGACAAAATCTTTCTCATGGTAGTGGGAGCTTGACAAAATGTATGAGCTATAGAGAGAAGGATCTTAGGGTAGGAAGTGTTAGGTAACTTCAACCTGTAGGCATTGGTACTCACTGCCTATGATAAGGAGAAATGCCAAACCGATTTATCCCGAGGGTTCATCTGTAGAAGAAAATTTAATAAATTTTGCAAATTTATCCCTTGTAAATCAGTGTAATTGGAACATTCAGTAGAGTACGGAGAATTATTAAAGCATGTGAAATAATTTCCTATTTCTGCATTCATCAGAGGTTGATGTTCTTGCATTGGTCTAGGTGTGTCCATCTGTTTGTCTAAGCTGTTACTGACTTCCACCTTATTGTCTCTGCAACTCGGCTGTCAAAACAGTGCACAAGTCCTTCCTAATTATTCAGTACAAAACCACCTCAGCTAGCACAAAATGCTTTTATCAGTTGCTGCTTGCTGAGGCCGATTACGAGCGTGCTGTTCAGCTGGACCTTCTGTGCGAGCAGTATCCTTCAGCAGGGAAGCAGTGAGGTTTCTGATCACTCCTACCACACGAGACACTTCTGTCCAAGTGCTAGCAGGCAATTCATGCAGTCCAGTAGTGACAAGGGGCTTATGGAGTGATGGCCCCCTACAAGAGGACAAAATGCCTTAAAGTGCCTGTGGCTTTAGAACAAAGGGTAAGGGAACAACATTAAGTCATGCTGTGGAGTCATCCCTTACAGGCTCACACGGAGGCTTTGCAAATGCCTGTCAACTTGCCTATGTGCAAGTTCAAAATAGGCAGGGGAGACACTGCAGCTGTGGTTTTCTTGCCCTGTGCATGCAAATGGAGAGAGAATATCTTCATTAAAACATTCCGAGCCACATGTCTTAGATGCTGTCCCAGGTATGGCATGGTGGATGCAATGATAGGGGAAATGCTCCTCAGCGTAGCTCACGCGCTTTTCTGAAGATCAGTGCCTTCTGCATGCTACTGACGTTGTAGGATAAGGTATGTGCTTTGCACTTTCAATTCCAAGCATGGTTTTAGTTTATTACCCCTTTGGCTTTTGAGTTGGCAGCAGATTTCCCTAGTGTATCTTCTGCTTAAGACAGATGGATTTGGAGAACTTGGGTAAGATGATACTTGGCTAAGTTTTGGCAAACCTGTTAATGTGGCAGTATGGCATTTTACTTCTAGTCCTCAGGTGTCAAATATACTTCAATACTTAGTTTTTCTTGTAAATAAACATCTCTATTAAATATCTCAAGTTGAAAACATATTACCTCTCTCTTCAAAGCTGTACTGTCAGGCTTTTGGTACAATATATTGTAACAGCACTTGAATGTAAGAAATGCATTATTTTTGTCCTATAGCAGGTCCTTTCCAGAATCCCTGTCAGTCCGGACTGGTCTGTTTAATTCTGGTCATGAATAACATCGCCATTTTAAAGTACTCTGTATACATCTACATGAGTACACTCTGTATGGGTGCCTACTCAATACAGGAAAACAGTGTACAAAATCTGAAGCAGAGAATAGAAATCTCTAAAGTAGACAATCATTTGTTTTTCTCCACAATAATCTAATGCCTAAGTGTTCAAACAAGGATAATCTGTACCTAGCAGAAGTCACAGTATAAAAGTGACACAGTCATTTTCTCTCTTCATCCCTTCTCTACTCTTAGCATCCTTTTATCTTAATGCATCACTTGGCTTTAGAACATACACCCTTTGGACACAACACTTTTTGAAAATTAGGAGCCTATTCCTGGACAAGAAGTGGTGCTGTTGACACTGTTGAGAGAGGAGCATGTTTGCAGGTTCTGGGCCTGTGGCTGCTCTGAAAATAATATATTATTTTCTGCTGCTAGCGTGGGCCCTGGATTTGCAGGAAAGGGAAAAAAAGAAGCAAAATGAAGAGCATTATAAGTATGTAAAGAAGCACACAAGTGTCTGCATATAAGCATTCAAGACTAGACTGCCAACATCAAGGATGCACACACTTATTTAGGTTTCTACAAGCACTGAAGAGCTAATAGAAGCTTTGCCAAATTTAGCTAGGAACCCCACCTTAGGATGTCTAGATGTCTACATTGGCCTCCTTGCGGCTTGGACTCTGTGCTCTATTACGTTTTTCATCCATCACTGTTCCTCAGGAAGCCATGGGATATAAGCCAACCTAAGATTTTAGCCTTGGGGAATTAAAATCCTTGCTGTGTCTTTTTTTTTTTTTGCTGCTGCACAGTGGGGAAAGTGGGTGTTAATCGCTAGATGGCACTGTGAAATCCACCCTGGATTCACTCCTCCAGCTATGCGCAGGCAAGCAGAGGTGTAACTAGGACAACTCTTTCTCCACGCAACACTACTAATTTCACACCTGCTAATTAAACACAGAAAGGCAGCTGCTTGGTAAGTCAATACATAGCACCACAGAGGGCTCAAGCACAACTGTTCTGGGAGGGGCTAAATGGTTAGCTTCACTAAAAACTGTTGGTGTTAATTGGAGAGAAATTTTTCATTAACTGAAATGATGTCTCCTCTGACACTGGACACCTTGTACCAGATCTGGACTCTGTTGAGTCTTGGTGTACTAAAATAACCACGTGACTAAAATCGTCTGCTCAGAGCATGGGTTTGTGGTGAGTTTACACCTTTTGAAGACGTGCCTCCAGTCAGAGTGCTACATGCACCTTCATGAGTTGGTACCTTAAAGCCAGCCTTGTTATGGTAAGTTTCTCTGGTCCCTCTGTAATGAAGTGCTGGCTATTGCTGGCTGTCTCTGTGAATATGGACTGCAGGACAAGAGGACCTGCTCTTGCTTCTTGGAAGTTAGAGGAAGACTTGGGCCTAATTGACGAAATTGTGCAGGTCCAAAAGCGGTTGTATTGCTCATCAGGAAGCAGGACCGAGGACTTTGGTGAAGAAGGGCAAAGACAGACCTCTCTTCCTCATCCACTGCTTTGTCAAAACTGAGTCTTGTGGCTTATCACCACCGTGCAGGGCTTTTAAGTGAATGAAGAGATGCCACGTGTAACTTTATCCAAGTCAGCTTGAGCTGCTTCTTATATGTGTATGGGACTAAGCTGCGAGACATGCTACCATGGGCATAATGCTAGCTCTGGTACCTCTGCCCTTATCTGAAATGGCTGGGTGACAGGTGCAATGCTGCCCTATCAGTACTGCTCATGAGCTGTCATCTTTCCACCACAGAAGAGGTCTTGCTATGCTTGGGCTTCTCGTTCTTTTGGGTTTGTGTTGATTTGTATAGGTGTATTTGGTTAACTACATCAGTGGTTTCCTGATGTGTCCTGTCTGTTGTTCAAGTTATCTCTTCAACCAACACAAGAACAGCTGAATAGATGCTTGTGCTGCTACCAAGAAGCTTTGAAAGGAGGAAAAGAAAAGGAAAAAGGAACTGTATTTTTATTGTTGATGTGCATCCCCTGTCCTTCCCCTTCTGCCACAGCCTGTCACCAGAACAAGAAGGTAGCAGGTAGATAACTGTCTTCCCTTTTCAGAGCCAAGGGGTGTATGCACATCTGTTCCTTCTCTAGCTTCCAGCCACACCATAAATGTGAGTTTTATTCCTAGTTTTACTAGAGGACAGTGAGAACACTATCTTCCTATACATCATAGCATACTGTGCTCGCTGGCTCTGCTGGCTGCTTCTTGCACTGACAGTTTATCTGCTGCAAAATGACCGTTTGGAGGTACCCACAGCCCAGGTGCGTGGCCATTGTGGAGGGCGTCCAAGCATGTAACTCTTTGCAGCACTGTGCCAGGACTCTGCTACCAGTTGAGTGGTAGTGCCAATGATCTTGCTAAGTTGTTTTAGAGGTCTGGCCTGCAAAAACCCTGAGCTCAGCTGAAGGCTACAATAAAAGGAAAGAGTGTTTAGTATTTTAATTGGGCAAATGAAAACCAGAAACATCTTTTTTTAAAAACACATTTTCAGCCATCAATGTTGGTCATTCTTTAACTGAAACATTAAAAACTTGTTAATTTAGAATAGAAAACTTCTTGGCTTCTGACATTCAGAGAGAAAATGCATGAGAGATTTGTTTTAGGCAAGATCTAGTATTTTGTTAGAAGGGGATGTCTGCACAAAAACCCAAAAGCTGGATGAGTTCTGCTTGTCATTAGCACTGTCCCAGGCATAGCTAAGTCCCTCTTGGAGCTGAAATTTTCTCATATCATTGTGGAAGGAGGGGGAATATAAGGGATGACTGGGTCTAGGGCAATCCAAAATCACTACTCATGCATCACTAACAACAGCTAAAAATACTAAGCAAACAGTTTCAGGAGAGGCACCTGCTGCTGAACAGAGCCATCTAGCACACCCAGCACACCCAGCAGTTCTGCATGTGCAGTAAGAGTAGTGCCTTCCCTCCAGGTTAGTCTGTATTGACTTTCTCATTTCTTTTTTTTATTGCTAATACACTGGCAGCTCCGTGCTTGTCTGAGCTATGAAGGCTAAAATTTATACGGAGAGGAGAGGAAGAGAAAAATGAAATATAACCCATTTTACTGTAGGATTGCTACTCAACAGCCATTGCCAGGACATGACCCTCATCCCATGGGCTTTATATCCCATGCTGCCAGCTTTCAGCTGTCACTTTATAGCATGGGTTTTTTTACAGCAGAAACCACATGTGCTCATACGTTTGAAAACACTTGGTGTACACAGAGATGTCCCCGCCTCCAACAAATGCTAGCAGTCTGTCACTGTAGGAGTTACACTTGCTTTCTGTTCCTCAGCTTCATGCCTGCATAGCAGATACAAGCAATTCAAGACAATGCTTTTCTACATTTTGCCATGCTGCACTTGAGCTGGGTAGGTAGTGCTGATGAGATCCTGCAGTCACTTCTAGAGGGACCCTTTGCTCACAAGGGTCCTTATGGAAAAGGACTTAACCATGAAGGTCCTCTAAGACCCTCAGCAAGTCTTGGGCCTGTTATGGAGAATGAGGTATGTGACTTCATTGTACCATCTCATCATAACATCCCACCCATCACGATTCCAGCAAGTGAGTTGAGAGCTCTAGGCATAAGACAGTAGTCAGCTTAAATTTTAGTGAAATCAAGGTGTATAGATCTAAATTATGCTTTGCAAAGAGCAGCTTGTCTCCTGTATCAGATGGCAGCATCCTCTGTAAGAATAGGCACAGAACAGCACTCAAAAAGGTCAAAAAGGGTCACTCAGTGAATGGAATTTGTAAGGAACTTGCCTAAGTGTGGGTATTTTTTTTGAAAGACGGTGGGTATAGCAGAGAAGAAAAGGGCAGAAAAAAACCCAGAGGATAATAAAAACATAGCTCATAGCCTGAACCAGTATTGTAGCATGGCCCTGAGAAATGTGCATAAAATAGATCTGAGCAGCAAGGGAAACAGTGTTTATGGTGATGAGCAGATATTGTTTTATTTGTTTCCTCCTGCTCGCAGAAAGAGGGCTTTGTAAGTAAACAAGATACATCCTTGATATATCCTCCTTGCTGGAACAGTGCTTGGGACATGGTGTTTCTGATTCCTTCACAGGGAATGGAGTAAAAACAGAACGTTTGTGGTTATCAAGTAGACGAATATCAGTTGGTTCAGCAATAACCTCCAAAGGAACAGTAATAATAATTTCAAGAAAGGATAAATTCTTTTTTCTTTGTCTTCTTCTGACAGAGAGTGAGATGGAATTTGGAGAATTTTTAAAAGCTGTTTCCATTTCCTAGTACACAGTGACTTAGGTCCTACAAAAACAGTGTGCCTACTGGAACCATGCCATTACAAGGGTATGTGGTCCATTTGGAATATTTTTTAAGAGGACAGAATGCTTTCATGAATTTTCAGTGTTTATTTTGGCTCAAATTCTTCATAAAAGTTCGGTCAGAAAAGTAGGAGAGAAAGAGGTAGCTGGGGGACTTTTAGATTTATATTAACATCTGGTATCAAAACCAACATAAAAAAAACTTACTGCTAAGAAGGATGAGAGCTCTCAGTAGTGAAGGACAGATCTGGGATAACCTCTGAATCCAAAGTGAAGCAGTCTGGAGAGGTGAGGAGACTGACAAGACAACCCCTAGTTTGCCCAAGTCCAGATGTATTTGCTGATAGATGGAAAAGAGAAGCAACATATTTCTGTGCAGTACCTGCATGCGTATTTCTGACTATGTACAACTACTGATCAGCTTAACCTCTTCATGGCACCTGTCTGGCTTCCAAAAAGATCTTTGGAACATGCAAAATCAGATGGCTTGGGGAGAAGGCAGTAGTTTCACAGTATGTGCAGATCATAGAATCATAGAATCATAGAATGGTTAGAGTTGGAAGGGACCTTCAAAGGTCATCTAGTCCAACCCCCCTGCAAGAAGCAGGGACATCCCCCACTAGATCAGGTTGCTCAGAGCCTCATCCAGCCTGGCCTTGAACGTTTCCAGGGATGGGGCATCCACCACCTCTCTGGGCAACCTACTGCTCTACAACTATCATTGTAAAAATTTTTTTCTAATATCTAATCTAAACCTACCTCCTTCTAATTTAAACCCATTACCCCTTGTCCTATCACAACAGGCCATACTGAACAGCCTCTCCCCATCTTTCCTGTAGGCCCCCTTGAGGTATTGGAAGACCGCCATCAGGTCTCCCCGGAGCCTCCTCTTCTCCAGGCTGAACAGCCCCAACTCTCTCAGCCTGTCCTCATAGGAGAGGTGCTCCAACCCTCTTATCATCTTCGTGGCCTTCCTCTGGACCCTCTCCAACTGGTGCATGTCCTTCTTATGTTGGGGACTCCAGAACTGGACGCAGTACTCCAGGTGGGGTCTCACCAGGGCAGAGTAGAGGGGGAGAACCACCTCCCTCGACCTGCTGGCCATGCTCCTCTTGATGCAGTCCAGAATGCGGTTGGCCTTCTGAGCCGCAAGGGCGCATTGCCCACTCATGTTGAGCTTCTCATCCACCAGCACTCCCAAGTCTTTCTCCTCAGGGCTGCTCTCAATCCATTCTCCGCCCAGCCAGTATTTGTGCCTGGGATTGCCATGACCCAGGTGCAAGACCTTGCACTTGGCCTGGTTGAACTTCATGAGGTTGGCACGGACCCACCTCTCCAGGCTGTTCAGGTCCCTCTGGATAGCATCCCTCCCTTCCAGCGTGTTGATGGCACCACATAGCTTGGTGTCATCGCAAACTTGCTGAGGGTGCACACTATCCCACTGTCCATGTTGCCGACAAAGATGTTGAACAGGGCCGGGCCCAACACAGACCCCTGAGGGACGCCACTCATCACCGGTCTCCACTTGGACATTGAGCCGTTGACCACCACTCTCTGAGTGCGGCCATCCAGCCAACTCCTTATCCACCGAGTGGTCCATCCATCGAATCCATGCCTCTCTAGTTTAGAGAGAAGAATGTCGTGCGGGACAGTGTCAAATGCCTTGCACAAGTCCAGGTAGATGATATCCATTGCCCATCCCTTGTCCACCGATGCTGTTACCCCGTCATAGAAGGCCACCAAATTGGTTAGGCACAATCTGCCCTTGGTGAAGCCATGTTGGCTGTCACCAACCACCTCCTTGCTCTCCATGTGCCTTAGCATGGTTTCTAGGAAAATCTGCTCCATGACCTTGCCAGGCACAGAGGTGAGGCTGACCGGCCTGTAGTTGCCCACGTCTTCCTTACTGCCCTTTTTAAAAATGGGGGTTATGTTCTCTCTCTTCCAGTCATCGGGGACCTCACCAGACCACCACGATTTCTCAAATACGATGGCCAGGGGCTTGGCAACTTCATCTGCCAGTTCCCTCAGGACGCGCGGATGCATCTCATCAGGCCCCATGGACTTGTGCTCCTTCAAGTTCCTTAAATGATCCCGAACCTGCTCTTCGAGTACCGTGGGCGGTTCTTCATCCTCACAGTCCCTGCCTGGGCCTTCCACTGCTTGGGTGGATTGACAAGAGCCTTTATCAGTGAAGACTGAGGCAAAAAAGTCATTGAGTACCTCAGCCTTCTCCACATCCCGGGTAACCACAACACCCGTTTCCTTCCGGAGGGGGCCTACATTCTCCTTGGATTTTCTTTTGTCCCCTACATACCTGTAAAAGCTTTTTTTGTTACTTTTTATATCCCTGGCCAGATTCAATTCTGTCAGGGCTTTAGCCTTCCTCACCCTATCCCTGGCCGCTCGCACAGCCACTCGGTAGTCCTCCCAGGCTACCTGTCCCCGCTTCCACCCTCTATAGGCTTCCTTCTTTACTTTCAGTTGGTCCAGGAGCTCCTTGCTCATCCACGCTGGCCTCCTGGCCTTTTTGCCCGACTTCTTCATCGGGATGCATGTCTGCTGAGCTTGGACGAGGTGCTCCTTAAATATGGACCAACTTTCCTGGGTCCCTCTTCCCTTCAAGGCCGCCTACCATGGCACTTTGCCCATGAGGTCCCTGAAGAGACTGAAGTCTGCCTTTCTGAAAACTAGGGCTCAGAGCTTGCTGTGCAGTTTCCTCGCTGCCCCGTGGATCTTGAACTCCACCGTGTCATGGTCACTGCAGCCAAGGCTGTCCATCAGTTTCACGTCCCCCACCAGCCCCTCCCTGTTGGTGAGCACAAGGTCCAGCATGGCACCCCTCCTTGTCGGCTCCTCTATCGCCTGCAGGAGGAAGTTGTCATCCACGCATTCCAGGAACCTCCTGGACTGCCTGTGCCCTGCTGTGTTGTCTCTCCAACAGATGTCGGGTGGTTGAAGTCCCCCATGAGGACCAGGGCTTGTGACTGTGAGGTTGCTCCTATCTGGCTATAGAGCGCCTCATCTGCTCAGCCCTCCTGGCCAGGCGGCCTGCAACAGACCCCCACTGTAACATCCCCCGTCCGTCCCTGTCCTCTGATCTTGACCCATAAGCTCTCTGTCAGCTCCTCCCCCATCCCCAGGCAGAGCTCCACTCCAGCCGGTTGCTGACATAGAGAGTGACACCCTCTCCTCGTCTCCCCTTCCTGTCTTTTCTAAAAAGCCCGTAGCCTTCCATGTTGATGCTCCAGTAGTAAGAGTTGTCCCACCACGTATCCATGATGCCAACAAGGTCGTAGCCCTGCTCTTGTGCACGCATCTCCAGTTCTTCCTGTTTATCCCCATGCTGCGTGCGTTGGTATAGAGACACTTCAGCAGGGCCCCCAACAAAACCGACTTGCTGGCTGGAGTGGCAGGTGTTCTTTTGTATCGCAGTTTAGGTTCATTTGCACTTACCTGCAAACCTTCCCCGACTTCTGGGCACTTGGTGCTGGCACTGGTGCCATGCTGACAGCCGTGGGCTGAACTGTGCTCCCCCTCCCCCAGCAACACTAGTTTAAAGCCCTCCGGACGAGTCTGGCAAGCCTTTGACCAAGCATGCTCTTCCCCTTCTCGGTTAAGTGCACGCCATCTGCCCCACTAGACCGGGCTTCTCAAAGCACGCCCCGTGGTCGAGATACCCAAAGCCCTGGCTGTAACACCACTCCCTGAGCCATGAGTTGACCTGTCAGATATGTCTGGCCCTTTCAGGCCCCTGCCCTTTGACCGGGAGGATTGAGGAGAATACCACCTGTGCCCCAGAGTCTTTGACTGTAGAACCCAGGGCCCTGAAATCCCTTTTGATGTTTCTTATGCTGCTGCTAGCCGTGTCACTGGCCCCTACATGAAACACCAGTAACGGATAGTAGTCTGTAGGCCATACAAGGCCAGGTATTCTCTTGGCAACATCCCTGACACGAGCCCCCCGGAGACAGCATACCTCCCGAGAGAGCGCATCAGGTCAGCAGATCATACCCCTCAGGAGGGAGTCACCCACCACTACCACTCGCCTCTTTTTCTTGGTAGCACTAGTTATCATGTGAGCCAGTCGGGCTACCTCGCACGGCTCCAGTGCCTCCCCTGAGGTGCTGGGTCTGACTTCTTCAGTCTGCAGAGCAGCAAAGCAGTTCTGCAGGGGCACCTCGGGGTTCTGGGGAAGCTGCTTCTTCCTCCTGCTGCGTTTTGTCCTTGCAGCTTTCCATTGGTTGGAATCTCCTGCCTGATTGTTTATGTTGTGTGTAGGTGGTGGGGGGGGGGTGTTGATTGGTTGACCGGGTGCTGCTGTTCTGGTGCAGACTGGGCCTGGAACCAGGCATCCAGCTCCCTCTCAGCCTCCCTGAAATCCCGCAGCCTCCTGACCGCCTCCTGCAGCCCAGCCACCTGCCGCAGGAGCTCCTCCACCCGGGCACTCCTTCTGCAGCCAGGTCTGCCGCCTGTCCGTGCCCCGGGAGCAGGGTCCTGGCACTGCCTGCAGCCCGAGGTCTGCACCGCAGCCTCTCCCCTCGGCTGCTCCGTCTGCACGGAGGCATCAACCGCCGCAGGGGGAGCCGGTGCAGCCCTCCCGGCCGGAGCTGCAGCCTTTGCTCTCAGGCGGGTGTTGGCCATGGTGCCCTGAGAGTCGGGAACCGTAAATGCCCCGGGTCGGCGCCCTCCCTGCCGCGCCCTGCTCTCACGAACTGCCGCGCAAAATGCCGCGCCACGCCCTGTTTGCCCGTCCTGTTCGCCGCGCTCCCCAGGCCCTGCTTTATACGGGGAGAGGGACCGGACCGCTCGTCAGCCGCTCTCGCGCGAGCTGCGGGCTCCTGGCGCCTCGCTCCGCTCCCCCCAGAGCTTCCCTGCTTCGGGAATCCCCTCGCTGCGCTGTGCTGTGCCACGCCGCTGCGGATCGTGCTGACTCCGAAGCTGTTGCCTCGGCGACAGATGGGTATGGGGACGCTACTGCTCAGGGAAGATTGCAGATGTGACACCTACACCTGGACTACACGTCTGAAAAATGGAACAGCTTCTGCCACTGCTGGGTGCCAGTAAAGTATGGGCATAGCAGTGTAGCATTTGCATTGCACGTCCTAGCAGTGTCCAGTATTCAAAAGGAAGAGTTATAGTAAAATTTTAAACTGATTATGAGCATTTTATAGTATATTTAGTTGTGCTTAACTCAGTTTAGCTCCAAGGCCAAATACAGTTCCCATAGGGGGGATGTCTCTGCTAAAAATTCAAGCCCTGTTCCCTTCCAGTGGGATGCTTGTACTTCATTGCAAAAGATCTAAATAAGGCCCACTAAGCAAAGCCATCTGATGTTCCTGATTACGCCAAGTTTGCTTGTGCTGTTCCCCAGTACTTTAGATACTTCAAGCTGGACTGTGAGACACCATTAGTAGGCCTGGGAATGCGGAAGGATTCAGTTCACAGGAAGAATTTATGTGGAAATACCATTTCCTATCTAGCATTCAGCCACGGGAGTTCCAGAACCTTTCTGTTTTCTGGTCTGTTACCGTGGCAGAACAGATGTCCTTGGTGCAGATGCTAAAACAAAACAAAAGAAGGTAAGTATGCTAAGTTCTTCCAGGTCTTTCCTTATAAGTTAGAAAGCAGCAAGACTGTCTTTCTCTCATTTGAAAAGCTTTCTTTACAGCTCATGCTGAACACAGCCAGTAAGCAGCTCAGTATCACACTGAATGACTACGGAGCAAGAGGGAAAAAAGCAGTACTTAGAAAAGAAAGTGTAATGGGAGGCCCTGATGTGTACCAGTGTACAAATTTAACATTTGAGCATGTATGCAATCACAGTTCCGTATTTATCTTATGATGACCAGACTCATCCAAGCAACTGATTTATGCAAGTTTTATACCACTGTGGTAACAACATATCTTACGTCCAACTGTGAAGCTGAACCATCAAACTGACAAGGACCTAGTGTTGCAGGTAGTGAGGCGCACAACCTTGATAACAAGACCAAGCAAAGTGAAGCAGAGATCACTTCCTCAAATGGGTGACGCCTGGTAGGGATAGCACTCTGACAAGTAAAAACACTATTTGAGTGGGCTTTCAGGAGCCCACCTTTACAAAGAGGTGAAAGATTTCAAGGAGATTAATGGACGAGGTGGCTCCTAATGTAACAGTTTTATGTCTTAGGAGCTCTGCTCTAGGATTCTATTCAATTTATTATCCAAACTTGTCTGGCTCCACTCCAGACACCGAGCCCTTTTACAGTGGCAGGGAGAGGAACCACCACTCTTCATGGCACTGTGAAGATGCCATACAAGCATCTCTTCCCTATTTCAGAGGATTTTACTACTTCCAGGCACAAATTTTATCGTATTATGATTTCACGTTGGGAAAATTCATGAACTTGTCTGTTTCTCACTGTGGCTTATACAATGGCCTAATTAGCAACAAGATCCGGGTCTCTAATCTCTTGCTTGGCTCTAATCTTGACTGACCTTGGCGAAGTAAATTTTCATTTCTGAGGTTGTGTTTACCCATCAGAAAAATACTAATGTTGAATTTTTTTTCCTCGCAGCTTTATATGAACTCTCACCTATTCTGCTGCATAGGAGAGAAAGAATGAAAAACCTGATTATGGCAGGCTCTCCCCTCAGATACAAAAGGATCCATCCACACCAGAACTTTATAAAACTCACTAAAATCTTTCTTTCTCATTCTGCCTGTGGAATAACAGCATGTGGGTTTGAGAAACAGTATTGTTCAAAACAAGGACAGCATAGGTTATTAATTATACTACATGCCGGGGGACTACAGGCTGGTCAGCCTCATCTCTGTGTCTGGCAAGGTCATGGAGCAGATTCTCCTGGAAACTATGCTAAGGCACATGAAGAGCAAGGAGATGATTGGTGACAGCCAACATGGCTTCAGTAAGGGCAGATCATGCCTGACTAATTTGGTGGCCTTCTGTGACAGGGTTACAGCACTGGAGGGCAAGGGATGAGCAACTGATGTCATCTACTTGGCCTTGTGCAAGGCATTTGACAATGTCCCGCATGACATTCTCCTCTCTAAACTGGAGAGGCATGGGTTTGATAGACGGACCACTTAGTGGATAAGGAGTTGGCTGGATGGCCACACTCAGAGAGTGATGGCCAATGGCTCAATGTCCAGGTGGAGACCAGTGATGAGTGGTGTTCCTCAGGGGTCCGTATTGGGCCTGGCCCTGTTCAACATCTTTGTCAGCGACATGGACATTGGGATAGAGTGCTCTGCCAGAACAGGACAAAACTGAGCACAGGCCAATAAAGCATCGTAGTGCTCAGTGAGGCAGTTATGTACACAGGGAAGCGCAGTCTTGCACAGAGACAAGATATTGCTAGCCAGCTACCAATTGCTTGCTTTTCCAGGGGCTGAAAGATAACATCAGCCAAGAGCACCTGATGGTCTGTATTTTGCATCTGGGTGAGACAACTGCCATTTGCATTAAAAATGCCAGTGCTAAAATAAAGTAGTAGGACACACATGACCCACTGCCTCACTCTATGCACTGTTGCTGTGAAGTACTGGCACAGCTTTGCTTCCAGAACTATCTTTGGGAAACCACTTCCATAATTCGGCAGGGAGTTTTAAAACAGTTGTAAATTTCACTTCAGTTTCTTGTCATCTGTGTTGTGCTTCTTGCAAACTCCTTGCAGGGTCACTGACTCTTCCCTTGCTTTCAGAAGCAGAGAAGCCATTGGCTCCTGTCAGTCAAAATGACCTCCAGTTTCTCCTACAGCTTATCCAACACAGAGGTGAAAATGCCCACAACTCATTGGACTTTTAAACAGACTGGATCTAGGTTACCCTCTCAGTAGGCGCCATGTTTGTGAAACTGCATGTGGACAAGGGAAGCGGGTGGCGAAGGTACAGGGGAGAGAAGTGTGCACACACATGTAAGGGTGAGAAGCGTAGGCTATAAAATAGAACTGGCCTGGGAGGGAGACGGTGCAAGGAATGAGGTTAGCACTTCCTTCTTTCAATACTTACTGTTTACTCCTGTCCTTCACTGCAGTTTGATGCTTAAGTCACTCTGGTGTGTGGTCTCTCACAGCCTTTGAAACAGACTACTGAGGAGGTACTTCACCAACATGAATGTACAAGAGTTGCAGGGCTGGGGCAGATGTATGGGGGCTGTGGCATAAGATGGTGGAGAAGATGGAGGCAGAAATAAAAGATGGAGGAATGCCATGAGCAGGGTAAGAGATAAAAACTTACAGGAAAATGAAGGCACATGGGAGTAGCATGGACAGAGAAGGTGAGAGAGATGGTGCTATTCAGGATGAAATCTGGGGGAAAGGTCAGGAAGTCTGAGTAAGAAGGGCAGCACAGAATCAGGCCACTTGATGTATGTACTCTGTACACCTGAAACAGGGAAGGAACTCAGTTATGTCGCAGGTTTTTCACTCATCTCAAGATCAGCCTGCTTTTGTGACAGGGCAGGAAGTAACCGTGATGGGACAAAAGGATTTCATAGTGCACAGAGGCTGATAACACACAGCACGCTGGGCCTTCACTGCCTTCTTCTTCTTCTTCTTCTTCTTCTTGTTCCCCTTCTTCCCCCCACCCCCGCCCCGGCTGGAGCCTGACCAGAGGACACTTCTAGCAGGAGCACTCTACAGGCCTGGGGAAGGGGTAAAAATAAGAAGAGAATCAACCGTGTGCCAGCCCTAGAGCCCGCGGCGAGCCGTTCCCCAAACACGGTGGAATGAGTAACGCGACCAGTGACTAAAATATCGCCTGAGGGCATGCGCCGCTCTTTTACCCCTGCTTTTATATAAAAAGCTGATTAACGCATGTGTGTGTGTTCCCACCCCGCCCAGCCTGGCCGCTCCTGGCAGCTGCCCCGCCGCCACCGAGCCCCGTTACCTTGGCCGCTTCCTCGGTCGGTGCCCGCCCAGCCGCCAGCCCTCCCAGACAGCCCGCCACCGCCCTCAGCCCCCGGCCCAGCAGCCCCCGCGGGAGAACCACCGCCCCGGCTGAGTATTTCCTCTTCCTCCCG
Source organism: Tetrax tetrax (assembly GCA_009806455.1). Taxonomy (NCBI): domain Eukaryota; kingdom Metazoa; phylum Chordata; class Aves; order Otidiformes; family Otididae; genus Tetrax; species Tetrax tetrax. Next base: position 387,977 of record WHYT01017641.1, read on the forward strand.
AAGCGCGGCCGGAGCGGGAGGAGGAGGAGGAGGAAGGGGAAGGGGCCGGGAGCGCTCCAGCGCGGCGGGCAGGCCCGTCGCCGTCGCTGCGGCAGCGGGCGGAGCGGAGCGGGAGGCGGTGCCAGCAGCCGGTGGGGCCCAGAGTCACCGTGTCACGGCGCCCGGGAAGCTGCTGCCGCCGGATCCGCCCCCCGCGGGGCGAGTGAAGGAGGAGGAGAAGGAAGAGGGAGACCGGCTGCTCGCCGCCTCTTGTGTTTTTGCCCCCATCCCGGCCCTGCCCCCGGCCCCTCTCCTCTCACACCGGGGCTCCGTGCGTGCGGCGGCGGGCCAGGCCGCAGCGGCGCCCGAGCAGCCCGCGGGAGCCCTGAGACGGGCCTGGGCCGCCGCCTCTGGACTAGGATGTCCCGACATGAAGGTGAGCGGCGCGGGGCGCCAGGCCGCGGCGGCGGGGGCGCGTCCCGGGGGCCCCGTTCGGCGTTATGGCCTGGCGCGGCGCCCTCTCGGCCGGATCATCATGGCGCCGCCGGGAGAGGGGCCCGCGGAGCCGGCGGCGGAAGGAGGCCTCCGCGGCGGAGGGCGGCGGCCAGGCCCCGCTCTGCAGTGTCATGGGAGAGGAGGCGGCCGCCGCCGCTACGGCCTGTCTACCCGCGCGGCCTGCGGAGAGCCCCGCCGCCCCTCCGGGCGGGGAGCTGGGGCCTGCGGCCGCGGGCAGGGAGGCGGCGAGGTCTGTGCTGTCCCTTTCCTCCCGCTCCTCCGCTTGAAGGACGGGCGGAGGGAGGCGGGGTAGTGCCGGGCGTGCGGGGCACCCCCAGCTCCCGGCGGGCCCCGCTGTGGTGGGCGGCGGCGCGAGGCGGCCTGCCGACGTGTCGGCCGCCGCCGCGGGTCGGGCCTTGCCGGGCACGGCGCCTTGGGGGGGCGGTGCGCCAGGAGGGAGGCCTGGCCCCAAGCTTGGTGCCGGGGGTCGCGCCTAGCAGTCAGTAAGAGTAGCCGGACCCCGGCGCTGGGCCTGGGGGAAGAGGAGTGTGGGCAGGAGGTCCTTCCGAGGGGTAGCTTGTGTGCTGGCGGCCCCCAGGGCTGCCAGTGTTCTCTTCGTTCTGTCCTGAAGTCATGGAGTGTTCTGCGGCCATCAGAGAAACGTTTTGTGTGTTTGCGTTGGTCCCGGTGTGTTTACTGCCGTGGGTGAGTTCAGTGGATAGTTCAGAATTAGTCAGAAGAAACAGGATGGAGAGAGAGCTGGAAGCTAAGAAAGGAGTTTCTACTGGAAGAAGATGAGAGTGTGAAAACAGGAGAGAAAGTTGCTTGATTTGTTCATCCTTTCTTACCAGCAGGTAAGGTGCTTGAACTAGTATTGAAATACTGTGTAAAACGAGAGTCTGTCACTTGAAAGGATAACTTTCTGCCATGTTAGGAACTTCATTCAACACCTGTCTCCATTTTCTCTATCTTATCTAGTTTCTCATTTCTCTATCTAATCTTAAAATGTTTTGACAGAAATGTTATAGGAGGATTCAAGATTTGTGGCTAGTTTGTAGGCTGATGCTGAACAATGATACATATGGTGGATTTTCAGTGTGCCATCACAGTAGTTTGCAGGCTTCTTGTTTGTGTGAGTATGTGTGCTTCTGTATCAAACAATTGTCTTCCCTGAATCCGCTAGGTTTTTGTTTCTTAACTTAAAATTGAGTAGAGGGTACCAAATTCTTTCTGTCTCTCTCTTCCCCTCCGCCCTCCCTGATAAAATACATGTTTTTCCCAAGAGGATAGAGATGCTGGATTTGATTATGATTAAAGATGCAGTTTCTAACAGTAGTGTATGAAATGAGCATTGGTTGCAAAGTTGTTAGTGATGTGCAGTCTGTAAGTCTCTGCTGTGATGCATGTATCCATGATACTCTCTTTAAAGTACAGTAATAGAATACAAGCTTTTCTACCTTTAAGAGGTTAAAATTACAGAAGTGATACTGTGTGTTGTTTGTTACTGTTTTTCAGTGATAAGTGTGTGAACTGTTATAAAAGTTGATGATATTTGCTAAAAAGACATTTCGGTCATGGAGCATCATTTTTGTTAAGAGAGAGAAAATTTGAAAGTAAGTTTCCTTGTAAGTGTGTTTTTGATGGAGGCTATCTAGTACATTTTTCTATTGTGTGTTAGTAGCAGGAAAAATTAATTCCCTTGCTTGGATATTTGTTGATATTTTTAGAAAGAGTGACCTTTAACAAAACCAGGCTTCATATTCTCTTTGCAAAGCAGATTCATCAGTGTTTGTTGTTTCTAGACATCCCTAGTCAGAAAACAAGCTGATAGTTGCTTTTCTTTCCTGATAACTGAGTGTGACTTTTGGTAATTTCATATTGCACGTGTAGACTCCTTAGGTGTGTGTGTACACATGCATGAATGAAATAATGAGAAGACTGTGAGATTAAAAGTGACATCTGTCACTGTATTCTTGTCATTTATTTTTATTAAAAATCTGGTTTGTCTTTCAGTTTCTCAGTGATTCTGCTGTTACTTCACTCTTAGGTGTTTTGTTTTAGTCAACTTTAGTTACAGGGTTAGAATAACTCATTAATATGGGAGGTGTGCTTTTTCAACTTCATGGGAAAGAGATTTGGATACTTAATTTTGTTAGAAATCTGGAAATCCTTAGAAATGAAATATTAAAAAAAAGTAATTATTGTCTCAGATCTATATGGTGTCGTTCACAGCTGGCGGTTTTTGATCCAGCATGACTAGTTTGGGAAGGGCTGTCTTGGAAGAACATGGTATACGGAAGAAAATAGTTTTAATCATGTTTAATAAGCGGTATCTTTTCTGCGTGTTTCCTTTAAAATGGTCCATCCTCAAAGTTACAAACAAGAAACAAGTTACGTCCAGTACCTGGATGCTTTACCACTTTTAAGATGTGAAAGGATGTCTCTGGAAGGGTAAACAGTGGAGAAACTGGAATTCTGAAGTCTTGGGACTTTATACAGGCCATGAATCTCATCTGATGGAGATTCAAGCTTACTTTCCATCGGGGTTTCTTGACTGTTTTCTTTGGTGTGATAATCCATAAAATACAATCAGTTGGTTTTTGGTTGTTTTTTGGGTTTTTTTTGGGGGTTTTTTTTTTGTTGTTGTTGTTTTTTTGTTTGTTTGTTTTGTTTTTTAAAAAAAAAAAAAGTTACCCTTCAGAAAACCTGACCATAGTCTGCCTTTCCACTGTAGTCTCATTTCACACTTCAGCTCTGGGCTCGTATTTCTCCTCAAAAAGTGGGCACAAGTAGGACTTGAATTATTGTTGCCCTTTCTTGGAATGTTCATTTGGTGTTCAAGAGACTTTGGTAATACTGTCAAGAGTAGCTGTTAGTGTTTATCCACATCTTGCTATTGTTAGTCACTTCTAATTTTTCAAAACCATTTTTGTTCTATGTTTTGGTGTTAAGAGACTAGCTATCCTTTGCCTTTGGTTTTCTAGAGTACAGCATGAGGTCATCCCCTCGTCTTGGATTTCATGTTGTTCCCTTTATAGGAGTGACATGCTGTGTTTCTCTGCGTTAGCCCCTCTGTTGAGGAGTATGTGGTGGTGTAATATTTGGCAGCCTATAAGGAGCAGGTAGGTAATTTTTTTTAGACTCTGGAAAGTGTACCAGAAAGCATTTTGCATGTTACAGATTTTCTTTCTGTAGACATGCATCTGGCAATAATTCTCTCCTATGGCAGTAGATACTACCCAGGACAGCAGAAAAATAGAGAATCACAGCTTCCAGGAATACCATTAGGTGGACAATTTTTGCAGCTTCTTCTGTGAAACTAGGCTGCTGCAGTGTACAAGGGCTTCTCCACACACAGAAGCTCCAGAGGGCTCCCAGCACTACACCGCCAGCACCACCTGGTTCTTGGTCTCGCACACTGCACCATGCTCCCAGCCCCAGTTTCATCCTTTGTTTCTTATTTTCTCTAGGGGATGTATACTTGAGGCTTCAAAGAGCTAGCAGCAATACAGGTAATGATTGTTTTTGATGCTGCTCATTTGTCAGCATTTCTTATAAATCAGCAAAGCTCTGCAGTTATTCATAGCCCCTTGTGAAGTAAAGTTGCGAGTGGATGGTTGTAACAAAGATAGGAAGTGAAACTAGTGACTGTGAGGACCATGTGGAGTTTCCACATGTTCTCTGCTGGCTTCAAGCTCCTTGTGTTTGAGGGAGCTGGAGTCTCAGTGCTCCTCTTATTCCTGTTTATATAGATGTCTTGTATAGACATCTTTAAATCAAATGCTTATCTGTAGTAGATGTGTAAATAAGTACATCTTAAAAAGAAATACACAGAACTTGATCTTTGAAATTCAGTAAATCCTAGAGTTACACTTGAATATGTACCAACCACTTCGAAGCAGCTAATGTAAGGGTAATGTTAGCTCCAGTCTTCTAGCTTTACAATGAACAGGTTGGGAGTCTGGGCTGGTGACATCTTCTGCATGATCATGATACGAAATGGAGATGAAACTTTATCCATAACAAACTCTTTAGAAACATTAAAAGCAAGAGTAATTTCTAGCCCTCGTAATTATGCAATAGCTGTGTCGTACTTGAGCAGCAGAACGGTACTACAAACTTGTCAAGATATCATTCAGCAGTTGATACATAACTTTTAGTATTTCATGTAGTGTCAGTTACAGAATTGCCACTAAATGCAGAATTAATCTAATTTTTTTTGCATGTAAAGCTCTTAGTTTAGGTAACAAGACTACATATTTTTCACACAAAGTACTCAAGATACTGTGTTAGTAGTGTGTTGCATTTAACTATGAAGCATGTATCTGTGAAACCAGTTATAACTTCCTACTTTCTGATGCATTTTAATACTTTGCTTATATCTTCTCCAAATACAGTATTATGATATTCCACAATACAGAATAATCACAAATTCTTTCATGTATTGCTGCTACTTATATGTGTTTGTAGAAAATAAATCCGGATTAAGTTGTACATGTAACAAAACAGTGAAGTTTCTTGAATTTGCACTAATATTTGACTCTGACAAAGCATTTTCTAACTGTATACTTGAAAGTATTTCATGCTGTTGTTAGTCTTACTCTAAGGTAGCATGTTAATGCATATAATTACAGGTGTGGTGCCATATCTGAAAACTAGTTAGTGTGATAATTTAACTAGTGAGACCTATGTTTGAGACAAAAAATGTTAATGTTAAAAGTAAACAGCTGCAAATGTGATTAGAAATATTGCAATGCAGTAATTAGCTTTATTATTAAACTGTTGTTTGCTTTCAACTGAATCATCATTTAATAATAAAAAGAGCTGGATGCATCAGTGATATTTTAACTGGCAAGATACTTGCTGGTTTTGAGGAAGCTAGGTTTTGATTTTTAAAAAAGGTTTCTGGCTCTGATAGTTTAGGAAACATACTATGTGTGAACCAGTATGCTCTTGTCCCTGCAGAGTCTGTCAACAAGGTCCTCCAAAAATATGTGTAAAGAGAATCCATTTTTTTCTCTCAGGTGTATGATAAGAAGTAATGCCATGGATCAATTATTCTTTGAGAAAAAAGAGAAAAAGATTATATTTAAATGATCAAAGTTGAAAAGTTCATAGCCAGTATCTTAAGGAGAAAAACTGGAACAGAGCTGTGATACTTCCAGTATGTCTGGGTGAGGGTCAAGAGGACCCTTATGGTGAAATAACTCATACTTCCAAGTTTTTGAACTAGTGGTGACTAGAAGGGTTTTAGGGGAAGTGTAGAGAGCCATGCACGTTGCTTGAGCAGTATTGGATGAGTAAAATTTGTACACGTAAAGTAAGAAAGCTTTTCAAATACCTTTGCGTGTTTACAGATAATAATTGAGGAAGAGTTGTGGTTGTCACTGTTCACAGTTACGTCTTTATTGTTATCAATTCAGTTACTGTTAAGAAATACAAAAACAGAATAGTGTCTGATACAAAAAGTGTTACTACGTTCAAGAGATTTGAACAACAGCACTCAGGAGCTGGGATCTGCCAGAAGTTGGTTGCACACACAGCACTAATTCAGCCTTCTTTGAGTATCTCCATTGTGTAAATACACAGCTGCATATTATCTGCTCCATACCATCTCTGCCTCCTTTAGGGTGCACAGGAGAGTTTTGTATGTTAGACCGCTGCTCTATGTTAGGGAGTGTACAGCAAATGAGCATTACAGAAAGAAAGGGTGGTTGGCGTGTTGACGGTGGAGTTTTGTTGTGGAAAGTTGGATCGACCCTCCTGTCCTCTGCTGCAGGGTTCACGTGAACTGCTAGGCAAATCACCTCAGCAAGAGTTCACAGGTGGCTGTTAGCTGTTTGTTCCTTATGTTATGAAGACCTGATTTGGGATTTTGGGATCTGAGTGTTCATGACTGCAATTACTGTAACTGAGTGATGAGCTTTGAAAAAACACTTAATTCTAGAAAATCAAAGATTCTGAAAAATCTGTCCTTTGGCATCTCAGATTGGGTAACTGGATTCAGTGGACTTGCAGTTTTAATCTTTACATGCCTTGGATTCCCTCTATTTCAAGAGAAAGAAAATACTGCTCAGAAGGGCTGTTAAAGTTAATTCAGTGATATTTGTGCTGCCCTGAAATGCTGTGAAGAAATGCTTGCAGGAAAAAGGCAGTGAGAAAACCCATAGTCAATGCGAGTAAGTGTGTGATAAATAAAGCCTCAGAGTGACCAGTGATAAAACAAATAAAGACTTTTCTGTTTGTTTACTGAACACCATATGCCCCGGTGCACTGAGTGAGGTGGTATTTTTCTAGAAAGAAATATAATTGTGCTGGATTGCATTTCCTATGGATTCTGGATCATATATTCTAGGGTACCCTGTTCTAGGGTATTTTAATGTGAGCAAGACTGTGAAGTTTTCATGGGTTTTGTTTTTGGAATGACTTGGGTGAAGTCCTTCAAATGCAGTGCGTTCTTCCATCTGCAGGATTTAGCATAGATGGGTGGGTTTCGTAGCTGTAGGTTCTGAAAATGGAGTCATAATGGAGAAGAGATATACAAGCTTAACCAAAGGCAGCAGTGTTGCTCACCCATACAGAAACAGCATTGTAAGGCACTGTAACCAGCTTGGGCACATTGAACTGAGAGAACTCAGAAAGGTGTATTAGTGACTCAGGACACATATGTGGGGGAATTAGTGCATGGATGGAAATTGAAAAGGTGTTTATCTCAGGCTGATACAGAGATGGAATCTGACAGAAAGGCTTAATCTACGTAGCAGTCTGTAAGCTCCCTTTCCTAATACAAGAAGAAGGTATTTAATGAATTCAAGAGGGTGAATAAAACTGAAGTGCTTTTTCATACAGTATGTAATAAGATTGTGAAGAATTCTTTTGCTGAAGGTTCTTGAGACTACCTAGTATCCACATTAAACAATTAAAGCTTTTGATTCTATTTTAAATTTTGTATTTCAAGTCTCTTAACTATTTCAGATTCAAATTTGGCTGTCAAGTATCTCAAATCTTATGTTCCATTTGCTTCTTACACATTTCCCTGGAGCATCACCTGAACATCTGGTTGAACTTACTCCTGTTGCTTTTTGTAACATATAGTCCTTATGATTAGCCACATTTTTATATCTGCATAGTAGTATTACAATTAATTTTGACACAATGAAGTCAGACCATTTTGAATTCACTGTGGAGTGTAGAGACAAACTTACTAGTTTCACTGTTTTAGAATGTATGTATAAACCTAAGGTTTCAGTATAGAGCTATTTGAAATGTTTTATTTGGCTTACAGACATTTACTAAGTTGGTAAGTGAGGTCTGTACCAAGTGAAAATTGCAGGGCATCATCACAGAAGTATCTTCAGCTTTAATATGATTTTTTTTTATCACTTGCATCACTACTTTTCGTCCATAGGTCGAAGGTATGTGCATGTGATGGCTTGACTTCTGCAACTTGGAAGTTATTGGTTCTAGTCTGGAATTAATTTTTAAGTACAGACAGGAGTCAGTGGAGCCTCTGACATATTTGTCAAAATTTATTGGTTTTCCTCTACAGTTTGTTCTGAGAATGTAGTTTGAATGAGTGTTAGGGGGAGGATGGATTGGTTGATGGAATACTTATCTTTTTAAAAAATGTTAAAATATTTAAATAACTTTTTTTTGATTTAGTCTTTTGGTTTGCCTTTGTACAAGAATTCCTCTTTTTATTGCCTATTTGTTGCACTGCAGTGAGTTTAATGAGTGTGTTAATTCTTTATATTGTGATTGCTTTATTTGGAGCTTTTAGGAGACTTTCTCTGAAAGTCACCCCATTTTCAGTTGGAGAAGTGGGTAAAACTTTTTTATTAAAATTAAATAAGGAACCTGGACACAAGACACTGTGATGTTTCTTCCATTTGCATATGGGATATCAGGTAGACATTTTATGTCTTGCCAGAAGGCACTCAAGAAGGTCTCCTAAAGATGGGAATTAGTGGTCTTACACTCTGAGTTTTATAGATGCAAGTCCATTACTTCAAATTTTTGACTCATTGGACATTTCAGTGGCGTATGCTGTTTGCAGCTATCACTTCATACAGCTTCCCTATAATAATTTAAATAAATTTTTAACTTCAGTATTCAGAAATAGGATTTCACATTTTAATCCAAATACTATTGATCTGTTTCACGCTTGATTTGGATCATCCCACTGTCATCACTGACAGCTGAAGAAAAGCATTAATTTAAAAAAAAATCACAGCTTTTAAAAAAGATATGTTTCAAAAGTAAGATGAAGCAACAGAAAGTTTTTTAAAAGAATCATAATGCCATTTTTTTTTTTTTTTTTCTTACCTCAGGTCAGATTTGGTCTTCCCCCATCACTTCTGCCACTTCCTGGTGCCACATTCTTTTTGGGAGGCAATGTTTCTTGTCTTGACTGACAAGAGGTGCTGTCTCTGGTAGGATACATTATCTTCTTTGTTTTCCTTCTTTTTGTCTTTGATCTCTTATCTTTCACCCTCTGATTTCCTTGTCTTTGTTCTTCTTTCCCTTTGCTGTGCTCTCCCTCTCTTACTTTCCTCCTTAGAGTGCTCTAGGATGGGATTTTCAAAAACATCTGGGGAAACTGGAGACCCATGTTGGGTTCAAGTGCAATAGAAGTTTAGCACCTGCCTCTATAAGCCTTTTTGAAAAACAAAGCTTTAGAGTTTCTTGGTATCACAACTAGCCCATGCTTATTTCAGAAAATAGTTACTACTGAAAATGTTTTTAGGCAGCAGTTTCTGTGACCTGTTAAAGAGATGGATTTGTGTTTTGTTTTTGTTTATTAGATGAGACAAGGTGGCTTTAATAGTGAAAATGTTACTAGTCTAGATTATGACTGAATAATTAATTATTTGTTGAGAAGAGTCATTGTTCACAAAACTCTTCGGTAACAGTTGATTCCTAGTGTAAATGGTATGTAAGGTCTGACTTCTGTTAGCTTATTGATACTAAAGCAGCCAGTATTCTTGGCTGAAGGCAATTACTATTGCCCAGCTGTCTTAGACAATATTTACCCTAAAAATGGAAAAGATAAGGTGAAGACTTTATGTATAAACAGTTAGTTTAGAAATCAGCATGAATTAATGTGACAGATGGGATAAAGCTGTTTTAGAATATGAACATTTGTATTAGGGTTGTAATTTTAAACCAATTTCTAAACAAATTTTGCACCTCTGTAGACCAACAGAGTTGCTCTCCAGATGCTTGATAGTATGGCAGGAACGTCGTGGCAGTTTCTGGAAGTAAGCAGATGGACATGTGCCTAGAACAACATTAGAATTGCTTGGAGGTGGAATGGAAGCATCCCGAAAGTGGCTGGTTGGAGAGCAGTGCTGTGAGCTCTTAAGCAGCTGATATTCTCAGAATACCTATCTCAAGTATCCTAGGTCCAGCAGCAATAGATCGTACAAGACTTTCAAGGTCAGAAATGTGTCAGGATATAGAAATGTAAGTTCTTTTTGTGTGATTGTCAGTAACCTCTGTCTTTACTTCCAAATAAATAATTCTGGTAATAAACAGTGTTCAGTTTTACTGGTAGTATACTTTTTGCGTAACTTACCAGTTTGTGTACTGGCTGTGCATACTTAGAAGCCAGTGTTCAACTGGAATGAATTTGAAACTGGTAGGAGTCTGACCGTAAACCTTTGTCAGCTGGTCTTTCTTAGTTAGAATTAAAATAGCTCTGAAGAAATCTTTGGTTTGGGCACAAAGCTTGTCTGTGCTCGGGACAGCATCACCTCACTTTCACTTCAACAAAGCAAATGTTTGAATTACTGCAAATATTTGCGTATGCTTTTAATGTAAGCAGTACTTATGAGATGTGCCTAACACAAATGGTGTTTAGTGTACAGCTATTATATCTATACCAGTGTGCAAGCTGAGATGTGGATTTTCTGTGGAAGTCCAAAATTTCTGTAGTGAGAAGCACCTTGTGGGTCACTTGTGAAATCAGATCTGTGAGAGTGTGTTCACCAAGAGTAATAGTGGTATAACATAGGTCACAACTGGACAGACCACTGCAGTTTCCAAAGTTCCTTCTGGAAGTAAATAAGGCCGCTAACTTCAGCACCTGAATTACTGTAGTATTATTTTTCACATGTCCAGAGTAGACTCTCTCCCTGAACTTAGCTGTGGAAAATGAGGTTAAGATTGGGAAAGGGAATTCAGGATGCCCTTGCAGAAAGACACCGAAGCTTTGCATAAGTAAGCTATAGAGAACGCTGAACTTTCTTTGTCATAGTTTAACTTTTTTTTTCAATCTAGATGTGCATATGATAGCTCAGATGGTCTTAATTCCATGCTTATTCCTTGCTATCATTTGTATTGTTCTGATAAGCTGAAAATGTCAGTAAAATGTAGTTTGATCTTTGATTGTAAGATGCAAGTCGGTTACTTCTGCTCTAAACCATGACTGTTTGTTTTTTTAGTTGTTTAGACTTGTATTTGTTGATTATATTAATTAGATACTTTACAGATTTAAGAAAGGGTAGAAGCTATGCAGTGTCTTGGCTCAGAAGGAGGTCAGATACATTTTCCAGCTCTCCTCTCCCCTGGTTGTCTTCAATTTTGGAAAACCGCAAAGGTAAATAAACCTGTTTGCCCTCCTGAATGCAGAAAGAATGGATGCTATGATCTGCAAGTGTCTTCTCCCAGGTTGCTTTGGCATAAATTGCCTTTGTGAGATCCATACTGTAGTTTCTTGCAGTTAATCCAGAAACTCTAGAAAAGCTGCTGGGACTCTGAGGGATGTCTCAGAAATGAGAAATTACAGAGGAAATATTGAATGATCTGATGACTTATGTTCAGGATGAAGTAGACCTTAGAGGTAAAGAAGACTAGAGAAGTTGTGTGTAAGTAATAGGGTTATTAATATTTTTGTTTTCCTCCTGCAACAATTTAAAGACTTGTAACTGTACACAAGAAGAATGGACTCATTATTTGCTGTACTATAGGCTTTAAGTTACTGTATTTAGGTCTGTTATCTGTACTAAAAGAGGTCTGCAAATCCAAAAAAAAAAAAGCTTCAAAACTGTCTTGTAAAATATATTTTATGTGGACACTATTTTGGGTGCAAGGTCATACCTCTTTCTTCCTGATAAATTAATGGAGAATTGTGAACTTTGGGAAGGTACGAGGCGATGAATTGCTTCTGAGTTTAATTGCTCTGCTGAGAGGTGTATCAGTGAGGTAAGGTAGCTGCCAGTTCTAGCACATGCTGAAGAATCTGTAAGGAAAGTAGTTAACACATGTTATTTCCGGTAGGAGCTGGTGTGTTGTAACAGTCAATAGGGAGCTCAGAAAACATGTTAAAATAACATTTGGCTTAAAGTTGTACAAGGAATATAGACATTCTGTTCTGCTGAATAGGCTGAAGGTCTTTCTTTGTCCCTGCTCCCCAGTGACACCACCTTGAAGACTGCCAAGGTAAATGGATAGAGGTTCACACTCTCTAGACTGGAACACTGTGCTATTTTTGTGGTAAAACTTGTATGTTTGACATGCATTCCCAAATCAAACCTGAGAATCCAACATAGTAGGCAGTGAGGGTGTCTTAGAAAATACTTAGAAAATACTTAGAAAATATAATAATTTATACTTATTAGTATAAATACTAATAAGTTAGTATTTAGTTAAACACTAACTCCTTTAGTGTTTAAAGGAGGTCCTAACTACAGAAGATGGAAGCATGAGAGTGAGTGGTTTTGCTCATAAACATCTGAGAACTTGAAATAGCTCTGCAGTTTAGTGGGCAAAAGCTACTTTTCTATGTGGAATTCCAGCAGAGTCCAGTGAGTAACCGAGAACAGAGCTTACAACTTAGTCTAAAAATGTAAAGAAAAAAGTTATGATTTTTCAGTGTTGTGAATGCACTATGTGCTTCCAAAATGCAGAAATTGAAGTAAAACAGTGAAAATATCTCTGCTATCTCCACCTTCCTCAGCTTCATCATCTTGGTTTTCTTCAATAGTATCTTTATATTAGAGCTCTCAATTTTTTGTCTAATAGGTAGGCCATTTAAAAATTATTTAAATGAAGATCTATCAGATTTGTTTGTACAGTTGATTTTCCCCCATCCTTAAAATACTGTTCCCTGCATTTTCTAACTGCAGCATGGCATCTGAGCCTGTAGTAAGGAATAGTGAGATCTAATGGATTTTGGCACTTCCTTTCCTTTTTTCTTAAATTGCAAAGTGGGGTATATTTTATTCTGTTTTGATAAAATGCTGCATTATTAAGCCTCTAGGCACTAGGATTTATTCTTGTAGTTCAGCAAATAAAGAAATCTTTCTATAAATTGCTGTCTGTTATTTTCATTTAGAAAACACCTTTTTTTTTTTTGTTAAAGTTCAATTTCAAAATTTTTAGAACTCCTTGGTAAATAAGATCTATTTTTCTTAGTTGTTGTTCAGTTCTTAAATTATATTCCTGTACTAAGTATTCCTCTGCAACTGTAAGTTTCAGACTGTCTCCATCTAGCTGTTGAGCCTTTGTGCAAATGCAGTTATCCCGACCGTTTTTGACATTGTTTAATTCTGAGTGTTTTGTTCTAGAGCAAGGCTGAATGACTCTTGACTATCTCCTATTCAGAGTAAGGATCAGGGGCTGCAGAAGGCTTTTATTTGAAGGAAGGTGATGGCAACTGTGGTACCTCTCTGACTCTTGTTGTTTAAGTCATCGTGCATGGCAATTTGCTGTATTAAAATTTGACATGAGGATTTGAGAGATCTGAGCTTTGGCAGGATAGAACAAAAATCTCATTCTTTGGTCTTTATTCTGCCCATTAGTGTTTCTACCTGCAACAAAACAGTTACATTAAAACAACAGTGATTGTTTTGTTCAGAATTGTTGTTTCCCCCTCCAGTTGAAAACAGATGCTCTAAATACTGACCTTAATGTATCTTTGGTTTCTATACAGATAAAAATAGAAATTGTTTTTTCTCTTTGAAATTGTAGCTGGTTGCTTTCAGTTCTAGGAATAAAAATAAATTCACCTTCCTGTTCTTAAATTTCAGAATATGATTGGGATTTTATAGCAGAATAATAGTGAACCTGATGAACTTAGATTTCATGTTTTCTACAGTGAATTGATCCCTTCTTGTCTTGTTTGACAGACGATCTCTTTCTTTCATACTTGTCCCAAGTTATGCTTTCCTTTTTAGTGTGTTGGATTAAAAATCGGATTATGTAGTGTTTTCCCTTTGAAAGGTTTACTTTGATGACAGGCTTGAACAGAAATCTTTTTTCTAAGAAATTCTGATTGAACTCATTTTTCAAATAGTTATGATGGTTAGTAAATTATTCTGAAAAGTAAGTTGTGTATATGTGTAAAGGATGGATGGGACTGTCAGGGAAGTGCTCAGGAAGTAATAATCTGATAATCTTTGGTTCTTTATGCATATGTGGTTTAAGAGGAGAAGAAAAAAGAAACCAGAAGTAATAAGGCTAAATTAAACTCTTCCTAATGAGAGGAAGAAAGACAAAGGGAGGCATTTGTTATGACTGGCAAATCGCTGGGTTGCCAATCCAGGAATGCACGAGCAGTTATCAAAGAAGTATGTGCCACGGAAAATGGGAAAGAAGGGGAGAAGAGGAGTGGAACAAACTTGAAGCCTGACTGAAGTAGGCATGAAACCTTTTTTACTTTTGGATACAGCATTTCCCACAGCACTCTTCTGGCGTAGCTTTCACGTCATAAGCAATTGTAGTTTCTGCAGACCTGTTATCAGCCTGAGAGGCTGCTGAAGATTAGGAGTAAAAGTGGTTGCCGAGGCAGTCTGTTTATGTTCATAGTAAGAAAAATGAATATACTGTGTAGTTTTAATCTCCTATTGCCATTTTAAAAAATAAATTTATGTTATCGTTCTGTCTGGTGTCCAGAGAAACTCAGTTATTTTTAGAAGTTCCCAGACCTATTGTGGTGTTAAGGAAGGATAAATTCCTTTTATGACATTGTGATGCCATTCAAAATGGTAATTTTGACAGTAGGCTGTAAGTTTGAAAGTGTTCTTGTGCTCCTCTCTGTAACTGCTGAGTGGTGAGGAGGAATCTAGGTATGGCTATGTGCCATATATCAGACATCATGGCTTTCTTCAGCGAAGAGGAGAGCTACTTGTTCTTTCCCAACTGCTTTGCAGATCTGTTTTCTTGACATGAAAATTATGTATATTTACACACCAACTTGTGTAAGTCTCAGCTATTGTGAGACAAGTTGTAATTACTAGTCTTTTCAGTGAGAGCTGGAATGATTGATGCCTGAAAACTTCTGTCTTTCGGTTCTAGCTCTGTGGTTGCCCAGCCAGTACTCCCTGCTTCCTGCATCACTGCCTGTGCTAAATGTTAGATCTCCTCTGTGCTGCAGGGGATAAAAGCTTGTCACATTTTCGTACTTGGGGAATCTTTAAGTATAGGACAGTCAGGAGTGAGTGCAGAAGGAAGTAAAGCTGAGTGTGTCTTTCAGACATCGAGCTATGCATAGGGCGTACCTAAATAGAGTATTTAATTTCTGCTAAGCTTTTTGCAAAGGTAAGAATTTACAAAGAAAACTGATGAATTTTGCCTGTGGTAGGTGTGTTGAGTGTTGATGTTTTTCTCTCACATGCCTGAAACAGTGGCTCATAGAAAAAGGTGTCAATACTATTAAGTCTTCAGGCACCTTAACTTCTCTGCTCAGTTGAGCAGTAGTACTCAGTTCTCTCCCATGCCTGGTTGGACATGTGCCTTGTTCTCCTTGTTTGTTTTTCTTTTTTTTTTTTTTTTTTTTTTTTTTTTTTTTTTTTTTTTTTTTTTGTTTCTCTTCTTAAGTAACATTCTAAATCAAAATATACAAAGATTAGTTTTCTGAGACGACTACCTCTCAATTCTTGCAGGGCACAACAGAAGAGCACTAGCTCTTTTGTTTAATTTATTTTTATGATTTTCTCAGTGTTTCTTCGTGTTTCTTCATGTTTCTTACACCTATAAAACTCACTTGTGTGTGATGCTTGTCCCCTCCAGCCCGGTTCTCTTTCAGTTGGTGTCTGCCTTCGTTGAGTATTTCTGTTGTCTCTTTAGTCCTGAAAGAAACTCAGGAACCTGGTACTATCCTATTAAATGAGAAACTTTACCAGTTATTTTACTAGATAGAAGATTTATCCCGGTGCTCTTACAGTTGTTTTCCTGCCCTGGCACTGTTTACAGCTGCCTATGTTTGAGTATTTTTCTGTTAATAGAATTCACATGCTATTTGCCATTTTGCAGATTAACAGAGTTGTTAAATAAAATCATGTCTGGTGCCAGTTCCATTTGTTGCCACATTACAAACTTTCTGTGCTCTGATAAATGTGTTGCAATTTGTTTATTTTAATGTCTTTAGAGTACTTAAGCAGGCTTTCATGTTGTAATGGTTTTGAAACGGTCAAATTAAATTATATTAATTGAATGATAAGATGCATGTGAGACAGAGTATTGAATATTAAATTAGAAATCCAATTCTGCATAATCAGAAACCCTTGCAGTGTACACTGTTTCTAGTTCTACTTTAAAAGTCTTAAACATGTCTTGTAAAAACCTCTCACTGTGAATCAGTTGTCATGTCAGGTTAAGAATTCTACTGGTTTCTAGATGTTTAGATATGTTAAATGTAATACTGTATTCAGAGTATTACATCAGAGAACATACTTGAATATAAGTCTGGTACTCTGAAAACGTCTTTGTGCTGTAGAAGGCCAGGACTTTTACCTTGTTTTCTCTGTCTGAATTTAAGGAACAGTTAATGAAGAGTCTTATCAGGATATGAAGTGTAGAAAACACTATTTGGATTGTCAGTAACTATTTAATATGTCTTTGGTTTTTGGCCCATATATCCAGAGAAAGTGTTTTTTTTTTTCTGTTAGAATCATAGAACAGTTTGGGTTGGAAGGGACCTTTAAAGGTCATCCAGTCCAACCCCTCTGCAAGGAGCAGGGACATCTCCAACCAGATCAGGTTGCTCAGAGACCCATCCAACCTGGCCTTGAACGTTTCCAGGGATGGGGCATCCACCACCTGTCTGGGAAACCTGTTCCAGTGTTCCACCACCCTCAGTGTAAAAATTTTTTTCCTAATATCCAATTTAAATCTACCTCCCTCTATTTTGAAACCATCACCCCTAGTCCTGTCACAACTGGCCCTTTGTGGTGTTTGCAGTAACATGCGAAAGTAGTAAAACAAAAAAAAAAGAAGGCATAGCAAATATTATTCTATGAGATTTCAAACATAATAGCTCTCCTCCAGTAAGGGTGGATTCCACACTTGTATTTTGCTAAACGAAGTTCCTTAGATAGAAACAGAGTAGGCTATTTAAAAAATGTTTTGAGAATTAGTCTTCTGCAGCTGCTTTCTCATCTTATCTGAAAGAGTTTCCCAAGACTCCTATGAACTTGTTAAAATCCTTTTGTCATTCATGCTCGCTTTCTGTATTTTGGCACATGAGCAGCAATTAAACCTCATCTTACAGCAGTATTTGTATAGTGTCTCTCCTTTTTCTGTGATTTGGTACTTGGGCAAAGGAGCTTTACAGTGATTTTTGGACAGTGATCAATAAATTCATATTGTCTTTTTGTTTGGTTAGAATTTTTTTTTGAAAAGGTGATATTTGAAAGAAAGTTGCGTGCACAGGGCTTACTAGTCAGCTGTATGTCATCCATCTGGTGTTGTGAGAAAACAACTTACCTCTTTTAGCCAGTTTCAGCTAAAGTGGTAGTGAAACCACCAGCGTTTCTGGGATCTATTGTAAACAATTAAAATGTTTAATTGGTGTTTATATTTGAGTTAGTGGAGGTAAAGTTGTTCTTGGACCTGCTGTATAAATATCATTGGTGTTATGGGATGCCATCTAGTGGGCAGTATGATCAGTTCCTATGAGATATACATAGAACTTGCCTGTGAAAGCCATAAATCATAAAGTAATACTACTTAGGATTTTTTTTTTATTAAGACATTGAAAAACTACAAATACTTTGTTAGTATTTCAGTATGTTTTACAGCCCTACTTTATTATGTTTAGATATTGTGGCCTTCCTCTCAAAATTGGATCTGGAGAAGAGACGTTGAGTGATTTTTTTCAGTATTTGATGAATTTCTGATTATGTTTTAGGGAAATATAAATTATTGTAATGGTCATCTTGTTCTTTGGCTGATTTTAGTACTACATTATTAAATGATTTGTGTGAACAAATAGAAATGGATGGACTGACTTACAAAGGTTACAAATTCAAGTTAGGAAGCAGCAAAGTGAAGCTAACTAGCACTTTATTTCATCTCTTACACATAGGCCTGAAAATAACAAATTTAATTACCTGGCCAGATACTAGTTTGTGTCTGGGACATTCCAGCCTAACTGCCTCGGTGCATAGGATTGACTGCTTTGAGGGTGAAGTAGAGATATGTGTTTTGTTGCACATCTGAAGCAGAGACACAGTCAGCTCTGGGAGGTTCTTGTTGTGGTGTCGGAATTCGAAGGTGTGACAAATGAATGAACTGGGGAATTCCAGAGAGAAAAGCACAGTTTAATGGGAAAGGCAGGTGACTGTTGCTGTGTGCAGCAATCTTGCGTGATTCCTGCATAGTGTTGAGCATGTTTTGCACTGCTTACTAATCGCTTGTTCCTGATACTCTACATGACAGAAACAGTTAATGTGTCTAACTTCCACAGCTTGAGATGCAAAAGCAAAAATGGAAAAGTTCATTTTGGTAGCAGGCTGACTGATGCTTATTTGTTAGGACAAAGGCTGGAACCTGCTGGGCCAGCCATACGGCTTGATTCTTTTTTTTATTTTTTTTAAATGAGCTACAAACAAGTACCAGACATTGTGTAACTGAGCTTCATGAAATTTGCCCACGACAGGGAGATGACCAGATTTTAAGTGTCTGTTTCTACTCCATACAGAAAACAGGAGTGATGTTCAGAAAACAAAAGCCTTTTTGCCCTTCTGCTCTAACACAGGCCTGATTCCCTCAATTTCTGCCCTCCTTCCTTTCCAGTTCCAAGTCAACATCGTCTCTGCCTGTAGCTTTAATCCCACTAGTTGTTTTTGCAGATGTGCTAGTCTGGTTGCTGCTTCTGCCACTCGGCTAAAGAAGATACTGCATGTTCAGCCCTGTTACACATAGGACCATTTTTAGTTACTTCAAGGGTATTGTGTGAATTTTCTGTTCAGCACTTGGAGCTGCACAGGTGAAGTATGTTCAGCATTGTAGATTTTCTTGATGTTTGTTTTCACAATCTGCTTTAGTAAATGTGTGAAAAAAATAAACAAAAATTAACATTTATATGGTTTTGCTGAATTTCTACTGAAATTTTCACAGAAACAACAGAAGTTTCTGTTCCTAGAAATTATCTTCTCAAGTTAGGCAGTAGTCTGCATTAAGAGATGAGGCTATTAAAGTAAGAAACATTTGATGTTTGGCATTTCTTGTTTAAATGTTATTGAATGGTGTATATTTTCCTATTTTCAATTTTAGAAATAACCACTTAAGTAGAATATCTTGCTTTAAGGCCTGAGGTTGCCCCGTGGCATGTAGACTATAGATGAGAGATCTGATGTCAAGCAAATTTATTAAAAAAATCAAAACAAACCAAAAATAAAACCTGAAACACTAAAAAACCAAACCAACCCACTGAAAGAGCTTCTTACACTGAAATGTATCAGATGTATGTTAAAAGTAGTGTTGCTTGTAGTCATCAGAATATAAAAATGAAAGGCAATACACAGGTTGCAACCTTTTGTATCGCAAAAGAGGCAGCACAACTTCTTAATTTTCACTTTCCTGCTTAAGTTGGGGTTTTTAAAGGCAAATTTTAAAAGGTAGAATCCTTGAAGTTTGTCCAGTCCCCTTGAAATTCAGTGATACTCTTGTATGTATTTCTGTCAGTTTTTGAGAAGAGTGAACCCCTGTAGTACTTTTTGTAAGGTAGGAAGAAATACTTAAGTAACTGGCATTTTCATTCTGGAGAAGAAATCATTTACAGGCTAATATTGTATTTATGTTGGACACCAAGGAAATTCAATAATCCTCACTCTGAGCACTGATAAATTAAAAACAGTACTTGAATTACAAGCCAGAAGGTTCAGTTTTGTCCATTTAGGTGCTGACAGCAATGCTGAATGGTGAAACCAGTGAACCTAATGTTTTCAATGTGTTGCTAAAACGAAGAAGTTTATCTATCAGGGATAGCATAAGGATTAAATACTACTCTTGGGAGCTAAATGTCTTCACGTTTGAATACTTCAGATGCAGGCTTCATATGTGTTTTAAATGTTTTCTAGTGATTAGTGCATGGCATTTTCTTTGAATTTCTAGAAATTAGATGATACATTCAAAGTATTGATAAAGTTCAGCAGCTGCCATTGTTTCAGGCAGGAACATATTCCAATGTCTCTGTATACCTTATCTTTGACCGTATGTTCTTGATAAGAAGAAAAACCTGCCGAGTTCTCCCCAGTTTCTCAGATCATTTTTATCTGGACCAGATTATTGGGCTTTTAATATTACTATTTTAATTGCTGTAGTATCTGAGGAGACCAAGTGGAGGGGGAAAAAAAAATCATTGCTCTGTTACAAATGGGTGTGTATACAAGGCATAGTGGCTTGGGACATTCATGACACTTCAATTGATGTTATACTTTAGCTTTGCGTGTAATTGTAGAAACAAATTAATCCTAATGTATGTGATAGTTGAACCACAAGTCTGTCCAGTGTTATTCTCTCTGGTATGAAATTAGATTATGTGCTCCCTTTGATCTCTCTGTTAAACGTGGGAGAAGTTGTTTTGTTTTAGTTAATTCCTAGCAAAAACAGTTCTGTTTCATAAAAGCAAATTATATTTGGCTGTCAGGATCAGAGTATGAAAGGTGTTGGTGAGAGGGATTGGTTTAGGCTTGGGTTTTTTGGTCGTGGGGTTTTTTTGTTGCTGTTGTTCATTCGGGTTTTTTTGTTGTTGTTTTGGGTTTTTTTAAACATCACTATTCAGCATGCGACATATATAATACTTGTGTGATAATATGTTCTCTGAAGTCATTACCCAGGATTAGAGGAAGATGTGAGATGACTTGACGTAAACGTAGTAAGAATTTTGTATTGAAGGAGTAAAAGACATTTTACTAATGGGATTGTTAAATATCTTCTTATTCATTTCAATCAAAATTTGAAGCTGGAGAAACTGAAACTGTTGATACTGTGAGGGAACACTGCTGAAGAAACTTCGAGAACTTAAAGTTTGATAATTAAAAGGTAAAGTGGACCAAAACTCCTTAGGCTTTTAGCACAATGCTACCCTCTAGTGGAACAGTGCTCCTTTAAAAAACCAACATTCTTAATTAGTGACCAGCTCAGTTTTAATTTGATGTGATACGTGTTTCACAGTATATGTGCATACTTGTATAGTAATAAAAAAGTAGAAAAAAAAATTGAGGAAGCCACCTCTATCAAATGATAATGAAAATGTAATTGATAATTAAAATGGATACTTTTTGCTCTCATCATTCCAAGTCATTGCTTTATGAAGGGTGAATTGGAATTTCTCACTGAATAGCAATTCATTCGGGGTTAATAGGATTTCATTCAAGGATTCTTTTAAAAGCCAGTAGTGTTTCTTGCAAGTAAGAAATGTATGCTGACTATCTAAATCCTTGTCATACAGTGTTCAGACTTTTCTTTTGGTTGATTGCTTTTGTTCACTGCTTCAGAGTGAACCTCTCTAGAGCATGTTTTCTTCTCACAAGCTGGAATTGAAATGGATACATTCAGTTTAATCTGACATTCTTGAACCTGTAACTTACCTGCTGTATTTGCAAATGTAAGATAAATGCAGGCAAGTGTTGGATAGTTATCTGGTTAAAGTTGTGCTGTACTCTCTGGAATATCTTATCTTTGACTGTTTGGGGATTGTGCAGGGAAAAGAAATGAACACTTGGAATTCCAGTTGATGTGAAGATTGAAGTAGAGAAAAAAAAAAAGAAAAACAAATCAAAGCTTTGATAAGGAAATAAAACTGTTTACTATAGTAGAAAGAATAGAGTGGGAAGAGGTTGTGTGCCTGGATATTTAAGTTTCCAGATTCCATGTTGGATAGATGGATTAGGTCTTGGCAGCCAAGCAATAGTCTTGAAGAACAGGAAAAACTGTAACGAGCCTGACTTTGGTGAGACTGTTGTAAAAAGGGAAGAACAGGTGATGTAACCTCTGGAAAGGAGATCCCACTGGATTCAGGGGGAGGTCTGGGGATTTAAGCATGGGTTTAGCTCCCAAATTGAGGCTTTAAATTTAGTTATCATTTTCCCCTCTGTGGTTTTCATTCTTCACTACACAAAAGGATATGAAATTAACATGGTACATCCTTTCCTGTCACTGTTTCTCAAAGGGGAGGATGTAGTAATTGTGGCAAAATACTAATCTTGAGAGACAGAGAAAGCATGCCGTCTCTATAACTTTGTTAGTCTCTTGGGCTGACTTTAACAATCAGTGATGTGTTCTGCTAATGTTAGTTTTTCAGTTCAACTCAGATTGTATACTTCCTGATAATTGATCATAAAAAGCAAAAATCATCTATTGTTTGAAGACCTTGTTGTACATTTCCCCTGTAAGTTTTCTTAAATTTTTAATACAAACATTATGTCGTGATGTATGTTTTTGTCTGAATTTCTTCAAAGTTATTAACACAAAGTGTACAGAGGTTGCAGTTTGTAATGATATAGAGAAGTATTGGCTTGAAGAAAACATGTAAATGAAAACTTCTTAAAAACATGTCTGTCTTCAAGTAGGAATGATCTGGATGTTTGAGAGAACATGTAACTGTTGCAGAGGCTTATATTTGCATTGAATCAACTGGTTTGAGCTTAAAGGAAAAAAGTGGAGAAGATATAACTTACTAAAGAACTGTGGCTTAATACATAATCTGGAGAGCTGTTAGTGTCTGGCATAGACTCTAGGTTGAACTACTCTGCTTATCGCAGTGTGATGTCTAACTTGCTGATCAGCTGTTTTCTAGAAAGTTCAGTAGGCAACAAAAAGTCTTGCAGTGCTGCCAATAACTGGTAAGTGTTTTGTATATAGCATGCATAGGTAAAATTTTGTAGATGTCTTTGTGGGGAAAAAAAGCAAACAAACTGAAGCAATTAAATTCATTCTATGGAGTTAACAAGTAGGTGTTCTCGGAAGTTAGGTTGCTCTCGGTGTCTAGATCGTCCAAGATTGTTACAGTTCCTTCAGAGTTTATGGAGGAAACTTCAGAGACATGCAGGTCATGTGAGAGAGATTTTTTTTTTTTTTTTTTTTAAAAAGAAACAAACAAAAAACCCCCAAACCCCTACTTTGAAGATGGTAACAGTGCCATCCTCAAAACAACACTTCTTTGAGTATATTAACAAAAATTCTTGAAATATTTTCTCAAAATACGCTCTTCCATGTAGAGTGATGCTTTCAAGGTAGGTACTGAGTGAAGCAACTGAAGAAATAGGTTCAGTATTCATGTAAGCATGATGCTTAGACATTAGAAATAATTAGATAATGCCTTAAGCTATCCCTGTATGTAAGAAACTAAAGAAAAGAATCATAAAATAATTTTGTCCACTGTTCATCTAAGTGTGGTGATACAATTGTTTGAACAAATAGCAGAGATTTTAAAAATAAATTACTTATTGTTGCAATCCTGTGTTACATATGGTAAAGCTTCTATTCACATGCTACATAGTGGAGTAGCAAAAACTGCAAACAACAAAAGATGCAGAAAGATTTCTGTAATTAACTACAGTCCTCTCACAATTAGGCTTAAAGAATTGGGGGGTGGCTAATGTGACTATTTAGCTCTGGCAGTTTTATTTCTTCAGAGTTGTCTGTGCTTGTACCAAGCTATGAAGAATGTGAATAGCTGATGCTGAAAAAGGATGTTGATAAAAATCCTGCCTTAATAGTATGCACTGATTTCTTTAATGCAGGCCCTTAATTAGTTACTGCAGTTGAAGGAAGCCTTTGTGAAACTTGCCAAATTACAAGATGGTGATACTTCTTCTGCACTTGACTGTAGATAACCAAAAGAGGACTGAAACCACAAAGAGAGAAATTAAAAACTTTGGAAGCTGTAAGGCCTATCTCTGACACATGCAGTGTGACTACCTTACAGTGCAAAGACTGAGCTTGAGAAAGAAATAGGTTGGAGAGAACTCATCCAGCCTAACTGCAAAAAACACTTAAACTTTTATACTTTTTTTCTGTTATTTAAGAGACAAAAAGTTCCTAGTTTCTACCCTACATATAATGTCAGGGATGGTTATGGTGTTCTTCAGAATTAAAGTATTAGAAAGTGTGAAAGGCTGAAAAGCTAGTGAATTTTTGTCAGTAGCTGGTTTGCTTATTTGTTGTGTTTTTTTTCCTCTCAATCAACCATTATACCATTTAGCTTTTAAGAGTGTTTGGTCCAAGATTCCTAATTGAACAGTCAAAAATACCAGTCAATACTACCAGGTAAAGGTGCCTGTAGGAAGTTGCATCCAAAGAGATTTTATAACTTCACCTGTTGTTATTTCAGATGCTTGAGTTTGCCCTTATTTTACTTCCAGAATTCAAGATTCTAATTTTGGGAGACCAGTGTCTTTTAGAGACATAAATACATTTAAAAATTGAGTCTTGTCAGCTGCACATGTCAGAGATGGCTGACTCCTTTTAGTTGTTAAGAGGTAATAGCAACAAATCTGCCTCATTTAAAAAGTGCATTTATTGCTGTTTTAAAGCAGTTTTATTTTTTTACAGGTGTCAGCTGTGATGCATGTTTAAAAGGAAATTTTCGAGGTCGCCGATACAAGTGTTTAATTTGCTACGATTACGATCTGTGTGCAACTTGTTATGAAAGTGGTGCGACGACGACAAGGCATACAACTGACCATCCAATGCAGTGCATATTAACAAGAGTAGATTTTGGTAAGTAATAATATCAAACTATAGTAACTTGCTGGTACGTTGTGTCTACAAATGAGTTTTCATGTTTCTACTTATTAACCACTTCCCCATTAGCACACTTGAAAATAAGAGCAAGTTCTCATCTTCTGAAAACCAGACATGATTTTAGCATACAGTAACTGATCTATATATTTCTTTTTAATGGATGCATATGTGTTTTTAATCTTTTTTGGTTTTGGTCTTGTAACTGCAGGTTGTCAGACTAATAAGTATGCTTGGTAACAATGACTACTCCTAATTAACTTCTTCCCTCAGTGTGCTTTACTTAAGAGCCACAACATACAAGAGGAAAAATCTGGCAAAATTTAGAAGGAATGTTATTCACTGGTGACTTATGTGGGACTGTACGTACAGCAGGGGGGAGTAATGGGCTGTATGAGTATAAGATTAGTGGCAAGGACTAGCATGTAGTCTTCTTGGAACTCCATTGAAGACCTAATAATTTAAGAGTTATTTCTGACTGTAAAGCCATGTCAATATTTAAAACAAAAAAGAATTGTTCTTGTCTCCTATCCTGCTTGTTGTTTCTATTGTTTCATATTTGTAACAGGTTGTAACTCACAAGATGCTTCTGTGACAAACCTCTGCTCTAAGATGTTGCTGATGCTGGACATGTATTTTGTTTTATAAGCTAGCACTTTAACTTTTTTTAGCACTTCTGGCTAGTTGTTCTTCATTTTGAATTCTTTAAATATGATGACTTCTTGAAAGCTGAAGTCTTATGAATTGTAAATTACTTCTTTACCTTTTTGATTAAAACAGAAGTGAAATCTACTTCTTTATTGCTTTAAAGATTAGAGGATAGCTGTATATAGAAACATGCAGTTGATTTCTCAAAATGGCCTTTGAATGAAGTTGTCTTTCACTTTCTTTAGTTCTTGGGCCTGCACTTGCTCTAAGACTGCTTGGTCATGACTTCAAAAAAACAGACCTTAGGGAATCCAGGATTTGGAAGGAAATAATTTGGTTCACTATCAAAGATGTATGCCACCATTTTAGCAGGTTTTCCTGAGTAAGGGCACAGGCAGTCCAGGAGGTTCCTGGAATGCGTGGATGATAACTTCCTCCTGCAGGCGCTAGAGGAGCCGACAAGGAGGGGTGCCATGCTGGACCTTGTGCTCACCAACAGGGAGGGGCTGGTGGGGGATGTGAAACTGATGGACAGCCTTGGCTGCAGTGACCATGACGCGGTGGAGTTCAAGATCCACGGGGCAGCGAGGAAACTGCACAGCAAGCTCTCTGCCCTAGTTTTCAGGAAGGCGGACTTCAGTCTCTTCAGGGACCTCATGGGCAAAGTGCCATGGTAGGCGGCCCTGGAGGGAAGAGGGGCCCAGGAAAGTTGGTCCGTATTTAAGGAGCAGCTCCTCCAAGCTCAGCAGAGGTGCATCCCGATGAAGAAGAAGTCGGGCAAAAAGGCCAGGAGGCCAGCGTGGATGAGCAAGGAGCTCCTGGACCAACTGAAAGTAAAGAAGGAAGCCTACAGAGGGTGGAAGCGGGGACAGGTAGCCTGGGAGGACTAC
>WHYT01017641.1:427668-445866 GCA_009806455.1 Tetrax tetrax
AGAGGCTGTTCAGTATGGCCTGTTGTGATAGGACAAGGGGTAATGGGTTTAAATTAGAAGGAGGTAGGTTTAGATTAGATATTAGAAAAAAATTTTTTACAATGAGAGTTGTAGAGCACTGGAACAGGTTGCCCAGAGAGGTGGTGGATGCCCCATCCCTGGAAGCGTTCAAGGCCAGGCTGGATGAGGCTCTGAGCAACCTGATCTAGTGGGGGATGTCCCTGCTTCTTGCAGGGGGGTTGGACTAGATGACCTTTGAAGGTCCCTTCCAAACTCTAACCATTCTATGATTCTATGATTCTAAGGAAAACTTGAGTAGAAGTAGAGAGTGGAAGTATAGGTAGATGTGTGAGTTGTAGTTTACATGGCCATTGCCAAACTTCAATACTGATATCTGTAATCAAGTTTGATTCAAAGATATGAAAACTGTTTTTAATAGAAGTAAACTTAAAGTTTTTGCTGATGATGAGAGGGTAAGTGGACAGCTGGTAAAAGACGAGTATTTTACCAAGAAGAAGGAAGCAGAGTGGCAGACCTTCCATTGCAAACACTTTAGAGGAAGTCAGTGTCATTTTTCTCATTTTAAAAGAGTGTATGTGGATTAGTGAGTCATTTGCTCAGGCTCCAGGCGCAGCTGATGAAAACCCTATACCTCTATTCCCATCACCATTCTGGCCAGCACTGTCTATATGCAGATAACTGTGGAGTTTGCTTAAGTACTCTGTGCTTAAAGCTTGACCAAGTTTAGGTTTGTGGTGGACAGCCAATCATGTAGATGATCCTACATGGCTAAGATTGTTTCAGCATATAAAAAAGTTATCATATTGTTTATCTCCGTGAAAATTCTGATCCGTTTTTAGGGTTCCTAGGTACTGCAGTAATGTTGCAGAGTATATTTCAAGAAGATGGACTTCTTCAGGTGCTTTGAAGGCGCTTTTGTTGTCATCTTGGTATTTTTTTATATTTCCCCCTCATCAAAGACTCAGCCTGGTATAGGAGCCTGTATGAGAACACTGGAAACTAATAAAAAGCCCTAGTGATTTCTGGCTACATGTATTCACTTTTGTACCATCTCCTTGGCGTATTTGTCTTTCAGAAGTCAGTGTATGACCTACTATTAATTCTGAAGCAAGATGGGACCCAGAACAATGGCAGTACTATTGTTTTTCAGTCCCCACAAGAGACACTGGAAAAAATGCTTTAATTCACACACCAAGAGAGATATGCTGCTGTAACAGCAACAGAGCCTAAAATAAACTGTGAAGTCTCATATGTAATGGCAATTTAAAATCCAATTAGTTTATTTCTGAGGGGTCAAAGAGTAGAATTGCAGTAAGCCTGCGGAAAGAATAGGAATGTGCTTACCAGGCAGTCATTGTACTTTTGTACTTTTTGTAGAACAATTTATCAGGACAGTGGAGAAGTTCAGAGCAAATTTCCCAATTTTCTTTCTCCTGGAAAAGAATCCTAAGCTGTTAGGATGCTTTATGATTTTCAGCATACCCCTGCCATTTTATAAGGATTATACTGGCAAAGAAGATAATACAAATTGTTAGTAGCGTTCTTTGCCAAAATCATACTGTGTTACTTTGAGAAAAGTTCAGAACAAGTGTACCTTCACATGTCAGCTCAGGTTGCCTATATGATGTAAGATCCTGCCACCTTTTACGCCTAATACTTAGGCAAAGGGAGCTGCTTAATAGTTGTTACCTTAGTAATGTGTGAGGTCTGGCTGGATTCACCAGAATTCAGCTTGAGGCTTTTGTGATTTTTTTTTTTTTTTTTTTTTTTTTTTTTTCCAACTGCTAGAACAAGATCTGTCTCATAGGTGTATATTTTGCTAGGTCAGAGCATCATAGGATAGTCTAGTTTGTATGGAAGGAGACTCTGGAGGTCATCTGATCCAACATTCTGTTGGAAACAGGGCAATGAGTTGGGCTATTCCATCAAGCCAAGTCTTGAATATTTCCTTCAAGGGAAGTTTTGCCACTTCCGGGCAACCTATTCCAGTGTTTGATTCCTGTAGTGAATGCTTTGTTTCCCTTTATCCAAACAGAATTTCCCCTGAAGCAGCTTGTGCCTGCACCATCACCATGCTTCATTTTGAAAAACATACTTCTATTTCCTCTACAACTTCTTTTTCAGTAAAAGAAGTTGGAGATGAGATCCACCAAGGGCCTTCTCTAGGGTGGATGAAATCCATTCCTTCAGCCATTCTTATGTCAGTTTCTTCAACCCTCTGACTATCTTGGTGGACACAGATGTGTGTGCACACCAAACACATACCGAAAAACCCCTAGATCCTCTCCATTTTATTTCAATGTCTGTTGTGAATTGGAGAGATTGAAACTGAAGCCTGTGTCGCTGGTCTTGCCTGAGAAGTGCCAAGTAGAAGGGTTAATCACATCCTTTGATTTTATAGCTGTTCTCTTACTTATGTAGCCCAGGTTGTTTGCCTTCAGTGATGCGGGGGCACGTTGCTGGCTCACGTTTGGCTTGCTGTTGCTGGAATCACCTGGTCCTTTTCAGAAAAGCTGCTCCCCAACTAATTGATCCTGCATTTGAGCAGCAGCTGCTCAGGTGCTGCTCAGTATTGGCAGACGGGCTGCAAATTCTCTCACCCTCATGAGCATCTGTGCTAGTTTGTGGCTTCAGCATATGGTTCTTATTGTTGGGGGGCAGCAAGACCAGGGCCACTCCACAATGAATAACAAGCCAGGAGCTGAGGATGACCACAGCACAAACAGGGGCAGTGTCCTCACTAACATCATGTTAGTTATGGTTGGTAACAGGAAGCAGGTCCTGTTGACAGTCCCAGACAAAGCAAGTATAACAAGTCAGCTCTGGAGTTCTTGCAGGAAACCCATCTAAGGCAGGAGGACAGCTGGGTGCAGCTGCAGCATAGTTTGTGGCCAGATGGTCAGACCATAGATGTAGCCCCTAGGCAAAGGATGTGTGTGGAGTTCTGCGTTGAGGCTGGTCAAGGCAGCTAAGGCCTGATGGTCAGCTCAAGGCCCTGACACCTGCTGGGGAAACAAAATGCCCAGCTGCTGCTGGACAGAGAACTAAACACCTGTCATGTAATCGTTGTCAGTTCCAGCAGTGTGTCCCTTACACTGAAGCAGTTAGCCCAGCACTATCTGGCTGTGAGGTTGAATACTGAGATTGGGAGCTGATGAAACTGCAGGAAGAAAAATGGACAGGGTGTTCTGTTTCTCCCTGCTAGGCCTAGCTGTACTGGAAACTTGCTGAAAGGTTGAAATAGTGATGTTCAGGCTGGAAGGAGTGAGCAGCTGTTTCCAGATTCAACTGAGCTGGCATTTTACTCTAGCAGATGTGACTCTTGCAATGCCTTTGTAGCGAAAGGGGAGAGTTCCAAGTGAGGTGAGGAGAAATCCTACCCATTGAGAGTAGATCACTTCGGTTTGTAAAGCAGGACAATACTGGTGATAAACAGAGTATTAGAGTCTAGGTGAGTGTTACATCTGTATCACTGTGTATCTTTGTTTCATAGGATCAGTCATAAGATAATTCTGGTTGGAAAGGATCTCTGGAGGTCTCTGGTCCAACCTTGTGCTGCAAGCTCTGAGTTCAGACCAGGTTAGTCAGGGCTGTGCTCACTTGGGTCTTGAAGGCCTTGAGGAATGGAGATGGCACAGGAACTGCTTGGGTATCCTGAGGTACTGCCTGTCTACATTTTTCCTTATAACTTCTCATCCCGCTGTACTGCAGCACTGTGGAGAGCCTGGCTACATCACCTTAGTGCTGTGTCTGTAGGCATGGGGTGACCCAAAGCTATTCAGGTTGAACCAGTGCTGGCCCTGCCTCTCCATACAGGGTGCGTGCTTCAGCCTTGCCATCTTAACAGCCTTCTGCTGAACTTACTTCAGTTTGATGTCTGCCCTGTACCAGGAGGCCCCAAATGAAACGCAGTGCCTGGATGACGCTGACAGTTGCTGAGCCCAGATGATCACCCCTACTCGTACTGCTCTAGGCATATGGCTGGCTAGCTCTTGCTCAGCTCACTGCCTACCCCTGCACCCAGCACCATCTTCTCAGAGCTGCTTCCTGACCCTGGCAGCATTGCTGTCCAAGTCTGCCTGGCCAGGGAAGGACTAGGCTGAACTTTGTAAGATTCCTTTTGGTCCATTCCTTTATGCAAATATTTATAAGTAGAGGGTAGGTAAGCATTATTTAAGTTTATAGCAGAGTATCTAGCAGGTTTTAGAATGTTTTTTATTCAGAAAATCTGCAGCAAAACAGAACTAGCAGCAGTTTTAAGGGTAGTACTGTTTTGAATAGTATGGCTGCTTGATCAGTGATACAGGAATATGTATACTTTGTAGAATGTGGTGTTGTCTGTTTAGTTTCTTCAAACATTGGAAAAAAAAATATGCAAGCAAATACACTACAACTTGTATAATACCGACATTTTTATCTATATGTGTATATCAAATTGAAATTATGTTACTCATATGAAGAAAAGTGAAACTAAAATTCCTGACTGCTCTAACCTTTGTAAAGAAATATTTCTTAACAGAAAGCAAGGACAAACTTAAAAAATATAGTCCTGATTCATGTCTTTGAAAGATTGATTTTTATCTAAGGAATCCTACTGTACTTCTGTCTCATTACTAACCTCTTGCCAAGTTCAAGAATGTATTAGTTGGATTTAAATGTTAAATACAAGCACTCTGTAGCTATAGATGGATAATAAAACAAAACTGCTCATATTGTTGGGTGAGTTTTCACATAAATATTGTTTTGATTTCCCCCCTCCCCCAAGAAAAGCTATATTGTCTAAATACTATTGAGCTTGAAATCTAACTTAATAAACTATTGTTGAGTCCTCTTCAGACAATATTCTGATCCTTTACTCCTTTGTATTCTTCCTCTAATTGATAAGCTGTGTGGGTAATGAATCTTCTCCCAGGGGATGTGATTTAGTCTATTTTTCTCTTTTACTAAGTGACCGTGTCTTCCTCGCTACTTTTGAAAAGAAGGCTATAGAGGTTCAGAGGAGTTTGAAGCGTTATGGGCTTCTCTGCTTTTGTGTAGGAAGGTATTTGGAAAGAACCAAAATACAATGTCTGAAAGATTTCTTTGTGGCCAGAAGGGATAATTCTTTGGTCATGGGCCAGTTGCATCATAACTGTAAATGAAAACAGCAATACAATTGTAGGTTTCCTTGCTTCTGAAGTCGTGGAGGCATGGCCTTTTCATTTGTTTCCATACTACCTTTAATTTTTAGTGTCTTCCTTGGCAAATGAACCCTTGATAGTCAATAACACAACTGTATTCGTAGTTTTTAGGATTTTTTTTTTATGTACTTGTAAAAATTAAACGGGTGGAGAAATAGCCGTTCGCTAACTTCAATGCTAAAATTAGACACAAAGTTTAATAATATCACTTAATTACCAACCTTTTTTCTTAATGTTATAGTTTAAAAGAAAACCTATCTGGTGACCTGTATTTCAGATGAGAAAAGGGACGGATTTTTGATTTTAAGAGGTGGAGAGAGATTAAAGTTGAGAAGGAAAAAAGAAGGAAATATAAACTTCCAAAGGAAAAATATTTGGATTTGCTGGTGACTGATTTCACTTCTGATAGCAGCAAATTTAATTATTTTTTTTCGAAATGAATACATTTATTTGGCAAGTGCATGTATGTTTGCTGTGTGTTATGAGAAAGATATGGAAGGAGTATGAGTGGGAGAATGTGCAAGAGTATAATCAAGCGGCTGGAAAGAACTCACACTTTTATTTTTTTAATCAATAAATGGCTTGGTTTCATATTCTTTAAAAGCAAGGACCAGAAGTATAGGATTTGACAGTATTCATCAAACCTCTCCCCTCTGTGATAGAACAGTCTGTACTGTTGGAATACCTGACATCTGGACTGAGCTAGCAACGTATCTAAGGAGAAGATACATTTACCTGCATGCTAATCTGGTTACTGCTGTCTTCAGATTGGTTGTGGCTCTGTGCCCTTTGCTTACTTGAAAATACTTACATTTGTGAAGCAGTGAAGTATATGGGTAGAAGTTTTTAGACCACCTGATAATTTTGAGGGATTTTTTTTTCCAATAGTAGATGGAGAAGTTACTTTTACATGCAAATCCTCTAAAGAATAAGATGATTTACCCCTTTTTTCATTAGCTTGCCCCTTTGAGTCATCATCATCTTGTTTTATCCACATCAGTATATAAGATGCCAGGACTTGGAAAATTCCCAAAAGGAGTCTGGTCAGCTAGAAAGAATCCTCAAAGGAAAATTTGACTTGGTGTTCTTACATGTGTATGTGTGTATGTGTGTATGTTTGCAGCAAGGAGCATTTCAGTTTTGCAATCACTAAATAGGTATTTAATTGTCATTGTGAGGATCACACCAAAGCTTCAGGGAAATCAGAGGTTAACTAAACAAACAGTCATTAGCTTTTGATGTTACTGGCATTTTTGCTATTCCCACAGGTATGCAGATTTTGTAGAAGTTCTTGTTAGATTATTGAGTTTCAGAGAACAATTTAGTATTTGCATGTGCTGTTTTGGGCAGCTTAAATTCAGTTAAATTTGTAATTCTTACCTATTCAATTCGACAGTTTGTCCATCTTACTTATTTTGTTCCTAGGATACTTATTTAAGTTCCAACTCTGTTATATCTTTAGGACACTTGAAAAAGTGAGAACTGAAGTTTACATTTCTTCTGTGCAGTGACACTGTAGAATTAAGAATACTTCTAAAGCTTTCCTTTTTGATATATACTGTAACAACTTCTGTAATGAGCTGCTTTAATTGGACCTTTTCTTCATATAATTGCAAGGAGGATTCTTTCATCTCTCTTCATTGAAGCATTTTGCATTTGTCGGTTCTATGTAACCATCATTTTGAATCCTTTACCGTACAGATACTTTTTTTAACTTTTTTTCCTGAAAGAATATCTGTTCCAGAGTTTGTATGGCTGATCTGTTCAGAGACTGTTGTAATGACTGCTTAGAACTTCGTCCTATGTAAACCATGTTCGTGCTCTCCTCATTTGAAACCATGACATGTGTATGTATTTGAGTATGCGACAGCATATTGGTAATTTTTTTACCCACGCTCAGGTGTTTGGCTACATCAGAATGGGAGTTTGAATATGATTCTTGGGGAGACTTTCAAAGGAGTCCTTAGCGAAGTATCTACTGAAGTGGCAGTGGTTAGGAGCCCCAAAATCTTGAAATTCTGTGTATTATGTAGATCTTGTGTGTGTAATATCTGAAACAGTCTCTGTGGCTTGTCAAACTTGGACCAGGTTAATTTTCATGTAAGTCTTTATTGCATGTCATCCAAATAAGAGGAGAATGGAAGATTTGGAAACAAGACTTGTCACCACCTGGAAAATACATGAGCTGTAATTTTAGAGAAGCTGTTGAAGTTAAGATAGTTGTGCATTTAAGTAGATCTAATTGGTTAATCCTTTACGATGATGTTGCTTAACACCTGTACATAGGGATGGTCAGACTTTTGAATGCTAGTGGTGTAATCCTTCCTCAGACTCAGTTTTTCTAGGTTTTTTTTTTTGCCAGACTAATTGTAGTATAAGTCTCCTCTCACAGAATACACACAGCTTACTGTGAGTAATGGATAAGATCGACAGATAGTTTTAAAAGCTTTGACATGAGTGCATTTGCTGTTGTTCCTATTTTTAAGCATTCCGAACATTCTCTAAAGCTGATTGATACTTAGCTTGTAAACCGAACAACCAGATTTAAGAGTTTGTAAGAAGCTTTGTTCCAGTCTGGTAGTATTGTCGTCTTCAGTTGAATATGGTTGCATTTAAGTGTTGGCCAGCGACCTCTCTCTTAAATATGGGAAGGTAGACCTTCCTCTTCATAATGTTACTGGTTCTTCCCATGAATTTATAGGGAATCAAGTGAGGACAGATGTTTTGAATTAATACCACATGTCTTGTTGTTAGGATGCCAGCTGAGTGTTTGACAACCTGTCAAGGAAGTGCCAGTCGTTCATATGTTCAGTGATTCAGATGTGTTCAGAACTGAGTCCTGATACATGTTGTGCAAGGGCCTTTGGAATTTCCCTCTAATAGTGATTCCAGGCATCTGTTCGTGTCAGTACTATTTAAATGACTTTCAGGTTGAGAAGTGGGGATGCTAATCTTTTGGGTATGTCTTCCAACTTATATTCATGCTAACTTTCAGCCTGTGTAGTTTTCCATTTCAGTCGTATCTGAGATTCAAATCCATTCTCTAATGAAAACTTATTTCTGTACTTTATTATATAAAACATTTAATGGACCCTCAAATGCTGCTTTGGAGAACTAAGACTTAATTATGTGGAAACTTTTTACTTTGGATAGTTGGACAGAATATTTTCCTCGTGTCTGTGTGAATAAAGGAACCTAGAGTCAGGATGGTACTCAGGCTTAGTGTGATAGTTAATTTGATGAACCAGTTAAAAAGCTCAGTGTGTCAGATAGTCAAGGCTGACTGTCTACATGGGCATTTCTTACCATGCCTGTTAAAGGGGTATGTTTCTCTCATCCTCCAGCATTTAAATTCTCTGGAAGCAGCTTCCAAATAAGGGGAACAGTGACTTCTTGAATAGAAACTTTATTCTATGGTGTATTCAGTCTTATTCTTCATCTTTAACTCTGCATATTAGCATGTTACTTAGAAGTTAATTTCCTGTATTGGTCTTGGAGTGTTAGCCCTCAAAACCTAGTTCTATGTAAAATACTATCTTTTAATATAGTGGATTAAGTACCCACATTTTTAGCTTAAGCATCATCTTTTATAAGGCTGCAGAAACAAAAACATTGTTCTGTTCTTCCTAGTCATGCCCGAAAGAGAGGTCAGTAGCAGAAGATGTCATAAACCTTAGGAAGCTGCTATGTAAGCTGTCTGAAGGACATATTCCTAATGTGTTAGATAGATATTGCCTTGCAGTTGTTAAGAAATACTAATCGTTTAGCTTAAATAAGATGTTAGAAATAGAATGGATCAATTATGGTCAATCATTTATCATTAGGATGTAAGAATCATGGCATAATGTTGTATGATGTAGTATGCTATCTGCTTAGCATTACTTACTTAGCATAAGTGCCTAGATTTACAGAAGCCCTAAGCTGCAAGCTGTAAGCTTTCACGTAATTTTTACTGACTTTAGTTACTTTTGGTGAGTTGTGTAAAGGATGGCCCTGAGACGAGTGCAGACTAGAGGATAAGGAGGCAACAGCTATCAACAGCACCTGGATGGGCCTGAGACCAATGCAAATAAGAAGATAAGGAGGCTGCAGCAGACAATAACAGATCAATCCCCTCTTTCTTGGCTGTTCTTATTTTGACAAATTGCAGCTATTGTTGACTGCTGTGGCTGGACAAGATGTGGACAGTTAACGTTCTGTCTGGAGACCGAGAAGGAATCCCATGAGGTGTTGAAGACACCCCCAGCCCATTGGACCAAAAGGCGCATGCAAGGCGCATGAAGAATGTGTGAAGGGCAGGTGCATGGTTTGTAAGGGTATAATTGTCCATGGATTTCTTTGTTCTGGGTCGCTTTCTAGAGGCACCTGACTCAAGCTGCTTTTTTCCTGTATTTTTAAAATAAATTAAGTTTTTTAATATTTAATGCCTGAGACTCTGCTACAGGATATGCAGGGTTCAAACCACAGGGATCATATCAGATACCCCGACCACCTGCAGACTTCTTTAACAGTGTGAGAAACAGGAGTTCTAGTATCCGTTCAGATTCGTGCGATTTTTAATTTATAGTAAAATAGTAATAATATTTTTGAGTTACTTATCAGTGAGTCCTAGAAAAAACATCAGTTAAAAGATTTAAAATTAGTTGCTGGAGAAAATAATACTTTTTGTCTTGATATGAATGTGAAGTTTATTAATGTTTCCTGCAGACTGTGTAATACCTGCAGAGGATGAGAGAGAAAAGCATTGTTTTCTTGCGTGGTATGATAAACTTTAATGTTAAGTTTGGGGAGCTTCTACGTTAGCAACTTAAAAGTGCCTACTTTTCATCAGTAGTGCAGAAGTACTTAAATCTTTAAATTCTGCACACCTAAAAGTTGCAACCAATGTGTAACAGATAATCAGATTCCTTTTTACTATCAATTTTTTTAATATATGTTTGAGACATTTCTAAGACTCCTTATCGCAAAGTAGTGGTTCAGCTATGGCATAAATATTGATATATGGTATTACTGAGGACTTGTTGAGAGTTCAGCGTTTGAAAACTCATCTTATGATTGAAAAATACCATAGGTCACCCTGTACATGGGATAAGAAGGGTGGTGGAAAAGTGAAGGTTTGGCAGTATCAGCAGCATCATCGTAGGAGTCTTGGCTCCTATTTAATATTAGAAAACTATACTGTTTGCTAATGAAAATGAAATGTAGTCTGTCTGGTTATTGTCATCAGTAATTGAACACTTCTTCAATATCAGCCTATGGCCTTTATACAAGATTAAAATAGCCATTTCAATTAAACACTAGATTAATTTGGAGTACATTTATAAACAGAGGTTTACATGAACAATAGAAATGATACTACTGCTTTGAAGTAATCTCTATTTAAACACTTTCTTTTCCAGATTTGTACTATGGTGGAGAAGCTTTCTCTGTAGAGCAGCCACAGTCTTTTACTTGTCCTTATTGTGGAAAAATGGGTTATACGGAAACATCTCTTCAAGAACATGTTACTTCTGAGCATGCAGAAACATCAACAGAAGTGGTAAGAACCTTCAGAATTGGCTCTCAGTTGTGGTGGAAATATATTAAAAATAATGTCTTCAGGGAAATTGATACCCTCCTGTTCTTTTTCCTTCTTGAAGTATGAGTTCATTTTAAATGCAATGTAAGAAGTCATACCTACATTTTACAGTGACATCAAAATTCTTTTCTGTTTCATGGGTTTCATAATACAATGAGCTTGCTTTCTTCTTCTGGTTGCTGTTTGGTTGTCCTTATGTAAAGGCAGATATGTTTAGGAGTTTATTATCCTATAAGACAAAATTAGAATGTTCTCATGGTTATTCTGAGTAGCTGTGTCTCCCTTTTCACAACCAGTATGTAATTGTCCTGGAAGCTCATAGCTGTGCTGGTCTCATGTAACAGTAAGAGAGGGAAAGACATGCAGACAGTTTGGTGTGTTTTTCCAATGGCTTTTGTAATAGACCTGGCTTATTTATGCAGCAGAAGTTACCAGTCTTTTGAAACCGTTTCTGTTAAAGCAGAGGTTTTTCTCCCACTCCTAACCATCAGGACACTTGGCAGTTAAAAATGCACTTCTTAAATAAGTGTCAGCAGAAATACTTTAATCAGAGGTATTAGCTCCTGGTGTCCTGATTGTCTTTGGGAGTACCAGAAACTAGGTTAGCAGAATAACATCCAGGGTGCTCTTGTCTCGTTGCCATAGATTTCTAGGAAGATGTGAATCCTTGAAGTGGGTTACTCATCACTAGTACATTGTGAAGACATTACTTATAAATAGGTTCTCTTTTCTAATCTTCTAGTTTTCTTAACTTCCCAGGAATTCTTTGGAATGGAGTGATAGGAGAGGTGGTTTGTCCACCTTTTTGAGGCTTAAAGATGTTCTATCTTTCTTACAAACATACAAAGAGAAACAGTTTACTTCACAATCGGTTACACTAGGATGATAATTTAACTTAGTGACACTGCAATTTTTATCATCTCCTTGAGTTTTGCTTTAACTTTGCAACTTTCAAACATAGCCCCAACCATTGAAAGTTCCACATTTGGATGAGTTTGTGGTGATTTAGTATTGCAATTCTAATTTGCACCACTTGATGTCAGTGGTATGTTCCTGACACAAAATGTTAAGATTCCAGGTTTTTAAATCTGACACATCCCGTGTGCAGCTGTGACTTCTAGAACACAGTACACAAAGCCTAAATTTGTGATTCTAAACACCTGCTACCCCTCTTATTCCTGAAAGAGTTATATGTGTATTAAAAAAGAAAAAAAAAAATCATTTTTGATAGTCAGTCTGCAGCATTTTTATATCTGTGTCCCAAACAATGGTAAAGGACAATATTTTAATCCTTGAATATTATTGTATGTGTTTGAGTTAAGTTTTGAATCTAGCTTTTGTCATCAAGTGTAGTGTACATGCACATAAAACTACTGCAGCCTTACTGTAGAGAGTGAAAGGCTACACCATTACTAATGTTTGTGGTCTTAGGCTTTCAAGCAATTATTTCTGTTTAGATACTGAGCTTGTAGTCCTTGTAGTATCTCTGTCCATCCAAAGATGTGTTTTATTTTACATATTTTATTTTTAGATCTTTACAGGAACTTTCAGGGATGGAATCACTTCTGTTTTACAGCTCCTTCCCATTTGTTAAAGAATAAGTGAAGGAATTTTTGGTCCATTAAGTTTTGCCATTTTTACATTCAGAGTCATGCAGATAAGAAATATAGTTTCTGCTGATTTTTCTCAAGTGTTTGGCATTGATACACACACCAATGTTAGCTACTTGCGGGCAGGAGTCACAGACTGAGGTTGGAAGGGACCTCTGAAGGTCATCTTGCCCAACCCTCTGCTCAAGCAAGGCCGCCTGCAGCTCGTTGCCTAGGATCATGTCCAGACAGCTTTTTAATATCTCTGAAGATAGAGACTCCACAGCCTCTCTGGGCAACTTATGCCACTGCTCAGTCACCCTGACAGTGAAAAAATGTTTCCTGATGTTCATGAGGAACCTTCTGTGTTTGAATTTGTGCCCACCGCCTCTGGTCTTGTCACTGGGCACCACTAAAAACAGCCTGATTCTGTCCTCCTTTCACTGTGCCTTCAGGTGTTTATTTACATGCATAAGTTTCCCTCCAAGAATGCTTTTCTGCAGGCTGAACAGTCCCAGCTTTTTCAGCCTTTCGTCATAGGAGAGATGCTCCAGTCATCTTTGTAGCCCTTTGCTCAGACTCTTCCAGTATGTGCATGTGTCTCTTGTATGCAAAGTCCAGTTCTGGGCACCGTACTCCACATGTGGCCTCATCAGTGCTGGATAGAAGCAAAGGATCACCATCCTTGACCTGCTGGCAACACTCTGCCTAATGCAGCCCAGGACACCATTAGCTTTCTTTGCCACAGGGGCACATTACTGGCTGATGGTTCCACAAGGACCCCCAGGTGCTTTTCTGCAAAGCTACTTTCCAGCTGGGTGGCCTCCAGTGTGTGCTGGTGCCTGGGGTTGTTCCTCCCCAGGCGCAGCACTTTGCAGTTCCCTCTGTTGGCCCATTCTCCAGCCTGTGGAAGTCTTCTGAATGGCAGTGGGGCTCTCTGGCATATTAGCCACTCCTCCTAGTTTTGTGTCATCAGCAAAACTCCCTCTGAGCCCAGCCATTAAGCCAGTTTTCCCTCCACCTCACTGTTTATCCAGCCCGTGCATCAACAGGTTGTCTGTGAGAATCCTATGTGAGACAGTGTAAAAGGTGCAGGTAGACAATATCTACTGCTGTCCAGTCATCTACCAGGCCAGTCACTTAATCATAAAAGTTTATCAAGTTGGTCAACCATGACTTCCCCTCCATGAAGTCTTGCTGACTACTGTGGATGATTTTCTTGTCTTTTATGTGCCTGGAACTGGTGTCTAGGATTAGCTGTTCCATCATATTTGTGAGGATCAAGGTGAGCTGACCAGCCTGTAGTTCCCCAGGTTATCCTTCTTACCCTTCTTTAAGATGGGAGTGGCATTTGCTTTACTTCAGTCCTCAGGCACCTCTTCCAGTCACCATGATTGATCAAAGATAATTAAGAGCAGCCTTGCAATGGCATCTGCCAGCTCCCTCAGCACTTGTGGGTACATTCCATCACAAGCCACGGACCTAAGTATGTCCAGTTCACTTAAGTGAACTCTTTCTCCAGGGGAATGTGTTTCTTGCTCTTGGTCTCTGGGGCTTGAAATTATTGAAGGCTGATCTTGCTGGTAAATACTGAGGCAAAAGAGGCTTTCAGTACTTCAATCTCTTCTGTGGTCTGTGTAACCAGGTCCCCGGTCTTATGAATGATGGGCCCGTATTTTCCCTACTCATCTTCTTGTTGCCTGTGTACTTCTCGAAGCCCTTCTTGTTACCTTTGACATTGCTTGCTAGATTCAATTCTGTTTGGGCTTTGACTTCCTTACTTTGTTCTGGGATGCTCGGATAATGTTTCTGTATTCCTCCAAGGTTACCCTAGGAGGATAACCTCTGTATGCTCCCTTTTTGTGTTTGAGTTTGGCCAGGAGCATCCTGGCCTCCTGGCATTTTTGCCTGACTTCGTATGCATTGGGATGGAGTGCTCTTGAGCTTGGAGTGGATGATTTTTTAATATTAACAAGCTTTCTTGGAGCCCCTTTACCTGCTAGGACTTTATACTGCATGACTCTTTTAAACAGATATTTGAAGATGCCAAAGTCTGCTCTTCTGAAGTCCAGGGTTGTGTGCTTGTTTTTGATCTCCCTCCCTGCCCTCAGGATCCTGAACTCCACCATCTCAAGGTCCCTGCAGCCAAGGCTGCCTTTGACCTTCACATCCTAAATGAGCCCCTCGTTGTTGATGAGTATGAAGTCAAGCAGAGCACCTCACCTCATTGGTTTCTCTGTCACTCGGAGGAGGAAGTTGCCATCAGTGCACTCCAGGAACCTTCTGAATTCCTCTCATGCTGTGTTGTCCCTCCAGGAGATAGCAGGGTGGTTGAAGTCCACCATGAGGACCAGGGCCTGCAGCTCCTATATGTCTGCGGAGGGCCTGATCCATTTGTTCTTCCTGGTCAGGTGACCTATAGTAGACATGCACTATAATGTCAACATTGCCTGTCCTCTCTTTAATGCAAACCCATAAGCTCTGCATCAGCTCTTCTTCCATCTCCAGACAGAACTCCATGCACTCCAGCTGCTCTATTACAGAAAAGGCAAGCCTCCTTTCCTCTTCTAGAGGGTGCTCTTCCTTTCCTTTCTAAAGAGCCTATATGCCTCCATTGCAACACTCCAGTCACGGGAGGCATCCCACCACATCTCTGTGATCTCAAGAAGATTGTAGCCCTGCAACTGCACGCAGATCTTTAACTCATCATGGTTATTCCCCACGTTGTGTGTATTAGTATGCAGGCACTTTGGAGAGGCACCACACCATGTTGAGATCCTGGAGAGGAACTCTAGAAGGAGAGATGGTATTTCTTTGAAGGTGAATGTTTTAATTCTGGGTACTTTAATTGAAAATTATTCTGATGTCTATGGGAGTAGTCATAAGTTTTGTGGTTACGCACTGAAAAGAGTAAATCACATCTGAAGAACGTGGAGGTGCAGAAGTCCATGGGACCTGATGAGATGCATCCATGAGTCCTGAGGGAACTGGCGGATGAAATTGCCAAGCCACTGGCCATCATACTTGAGAAGTCATGGCAGTCAGGTGAGGTTCCCGATGACTGGACAAGGTGTAACATAACCCCCATTTTTAAAACTGGGAACAAGGAGGTCTCAGGCAACTACTGGCTGGTCAGCCTCACCTCTGTGCCTGGCACGGTCATGGAGCAGATTCTCCTGGAAACTATGCTGAGACACATGGGAAATAAGGAGATGATTGGTGAACAGCTTTACTAAGGACAAATCATGTCTAACCAATTTGGTGGCCTTCTGTCAAGGGGTTACAGCATTGGTGGACAAGGGACAAGCAACTGACATCATCTGCCTGGACCTGTGCAAAGCATTCCTGTGCAAAGTGTCTCACATGACATCCTTCTCTCTAACTTGGAGAGATATGGATTTGATGGATGGACCACTCGGTGGATAAAGAATTGGCTGGATGGCTGCACTCAGAGAGTGGTGGTCAACAGCTCAGTGTCCAGGTGGAGACTGGTGACCAGTAGCATTCCTCAGGGGTCCGTGTTGGGACCATCGACATGGACAGTGCGAGAGAGTGCACCCTCAGCAAGTTCACTGATGACACCAAGCTGCGTGGTGCTGTCGACACACTGGAGGGAAGGGATGCCATCCAGAGGGATCTTGGCAGGCTGGAGAGGTGGGCTTGTGCAAACCTCATGAAGTTCAACCAGGCCAAGTACAAGGTCCTGTACGTCGGTCGTGGCAATTCCAGGCACAAACACAGGCTGGGCAGAGAAGGATTGAGATCAGCCCTGGGAAGAAGGACTTGAGTGTGCTGGTGGATGAGAAGTTCGACATGAGCTGGCGACGTGTGCTTGCAGCCTAGAAAGTCAACCGCAGCTTGGGCTGCATCAAAGGAAGAGTGACCAGCAGGTGGAGGGAGGTGATTCTGCCCCCCTACTCTGCTCTTGTGAAACCTCACCTGGAGTACTGCATCCAGTTCTGGAGTCCCCAACATAAGAAGGACATGGACCAGTTGGAGAGGGTCCAGAGGAGGGCCACGAAGATGATAAGAAGGCTGGAGCACCTCTCCTATGAGGACAGGCTGAGAGAGTTGGGGCTGTTCAGCCTGGAGAAGAGGAGGCTCCGGGGAGACCTTGTAGCGGTCTTCCAGTACCTCAAGGGGGCCTACAGGAAAGATGATGAGCAGGGCCTGTTGTGAAAGGATGAGGGGTAATGGTTTTAAAAAAGAAGGTAGATTCAGATTAGACTTTAGAAAGAAACTTTTTACAATGCAAGTTGTAGAACACTGGAACATGTTGCCGACACCTTCCAGCGTGTTGACGGCACCACACAGCTTGGTGTCGTTGGCGAACTTGCTGAGAGTGCACTCTATCCCACTGTCCATGTAGCCGACAAAGATGTTGAACAGGGCCGGGCCCAACACGGGCCCCTGAGGGATGCCACTCGTGACTGGTCTCCACTTGGACATTGAGCTGTTGACCACCATTCTCTGAGTGCGGCCATCCAGCCAACTTCTTACCCACTGACTGGTCTGTCCACCAAAGCCATGTCTCTCCAGTTTAGAGAGAAGGATGTCGTGCAGGACAGTGTCAAAAGCTTTGCACAAGTCCAGGTAGATGATATCCATTGCCCATCCCTTGTCCACTGATGCTGTTACCCCGTCATAGAAGGCCACCAAATTGGTCAGGCACTATCTGCCCTTGGTGAAGCCATGTTGGCTGTCACCAACCACCTCCTTGCTCTCCATGTGCCTTAGCGTGGTTTCCAGGAAAATCTGCTTCATGACCTTGCCAGGCACAGAGGTGAGGCTGACCGGCCTGTAGTTGCCTGGGTCTTCCTTGTTCCCCTTTTTAAAAATGGGGGTTATGTTTCCTCTCTTCCAGTCATCAGGGACCTCACCAGACCACCATGACTTCTCAAATACAATGGCCAATGGCTTGGCAACTTCCTCCGCCAGTTCCCTCAGGACCCGCAGATCTCACTAGGTCCCATGAACTTGTGCACCTTCAAGTTCCCGAACCCTCTCTTCCAGTACAGTGGGCGGTTCTTCATCCTCGCAGTCCCTGCTTGTGTCTTCCGCAACTTGGGTGGAAAGACAAGAGCCCTTATCAGTGAAGACTGAGGCAAAAAAGTAATTGAGTACCTCGGCCTTCTCCATGTCTCGGGTAACCAGGACACTGGTTTCCTTCCGGAGGAGGCCTACATTCTACTTGGACTTTTAGAAGTTTTTCTTGTTACTTTTTATATCCCTGGCCAGATTCAATTCCATCAGGGCTTTAGCCTTCCTCACCCTATCCTTGGCCACTCACACAGTATCTTTGTAGTCCTCCCAGGCTACCTGTCTCCAC
This sequence comes from Tetrax tetrax, assembly GCA_009806455.1. Taxonomy (NCBI): domain Eukaryota; kingdom Metazoa; phylum Chordata; class Aves; order Otidiformes; family Otididae; genus Tetrax; species Tetrax tetrax. Next base: position 445,366 of record WHYT01017641.1, read on the forward strand.
TTCCACCCTCTACAGGCTTTCCTCTTCACTTTCAGTTGGTCCAGTAGCTCCTTGCTCATCCACGCAGGCCTCCTGGCCTTTTTGCCTGACTTGTTCTTCATCGGGATGCACTGCTGCTGAGCTTGGAGGAGGTGCTTCTTGAATGTGGAACAACTTTCCTGAGCCCCTCTTCCCTGCAGGGCTGCCTCCCATGGCGCTTTGCCCAGGAAGTCCCTGAAGAGGCCAAAGTCTGCCTTCTTGAAGTCTAGGGCAGAGAGCTTGCTGTGCAGTTTCCTCGCTGCCCCGTGGATCTTGAACTCCACCGCGTCATGGTCACTGCAGCCAAGGCTGTCCATCAGTTTCACATCCCCCACCAGCCCCTCCCTGTTGGTGAGTACGAGGTCCAGCATGGCACCCCTCCTTGTCGGCTCCTCTAGCGCTTGCAGGAGGAAGTTGTCATCCATGCATTCCAGGAACCTCCTGGACTGCATGTGCCCTGCCGTGTTGTCTCTCCAACAGATG
>WHYT01017641.1:445886-457816 GCA_009806455.1 Tetrax tetrax
ATTTTTTTTTTTTTTTTTTTTTTTTTTTTTTTTTTTTTTTGTGTCTGCTAGTTTTAAAACTTTAAAATCAATCTACAAAACTACCGTAAAGAAAAATGGAAGATTGTTTTCAGGCTGTTTGTGGAGTCATTAAAAAAAACCAAACAAGTCATATGGCAGAATTGGTTTACGAGGACTAATTTTCAAGACATTGTAAATTGAATTTGAAAATTTTAGCCCTGGTTTTCATAGCGTTCTGAAAATCATAAAGTAAAAGATGTCTAAATTAATGTCTACACAGGAATACACCTTCTGGACTTTAAAGAATATGCTACTGTCCAAGGGTTTGAATACCTGGAATGTGGCTTTAAAGCATAAGAAACAATGTCTAATGATTCACTTAATGATACAAGTTCTGGTTTGTGTAAAATTTATAAAGTTGAGTTTCTTCTCACTTTGTCATTTCAGATTTGTCCAATATGTGCAGCATTACCTGGAGGGGATCCAAATCATGTAACGGATGACTTTGCAGCTCATCTTACACTGGAACACAGAGCTCCTAGAGATTTAATATCCTTTCCAGGTTCAGGCAAAGAGGCTAGACTGTAGCCATGACAACTTCTCTTGACTTCTGTGATCAAAGGGTGATACCTCTGTTTTTCCTGTAACTGAAGTTGCTGAAGGTGTCTATGTCAAAAAAAATAAAAAATTCATTTGCTAGTTTAAAAAAGCATAAATACTAGATTGTGAGCAGACTGTAGGTATATGTGACAGTACCTTTTGCTCTAACACCAAAAACATTTAAACAACTTGGACACCAAGAGGTTTTTCTACTTGCACTGTGGTTTGTCCTGCTTGATCATTAGTCTTGATGCTACTTTGTGTCCCCAGATTCAGTAGTGTGCTGTGTGTATTTGTGGCATGAAGGTAATGATCTGAGGATGATTCGAGCTTAGCTGATTTTAATGAATGATTTTAAATGTGCTTACCTACATTGAACACCATGTTTTAATAACATAATTTCATAGTGTTATTGGTGTTTTATGATATAACTCAGAAAACTTTCAGATTTCCTGAGAAATAGGATGTTGTCTTTAAGTTACCTTAGCAGCACATTATGCAGATTTGTCTATGCTTGATGGCTGAAGAGCTGCAAGCTCTACAGGGGCTTTCATCTTTGTTCTAGGAATACTTTTCCTTTTTTCACCCTAGGATTAACTGTAATGATTAAATGTATTTTGCTTTGGGCTTTTTATGTAATGACGTGCGCTCTATGTAGCCTACGTACAGTAAGTAATCTCTCTGAAGTATTCGTTTGTGTCTCATTGAAACAAACAGACAAAAAGATTACATTATTACTTTGATAGTGGCTTTTTTTTTTTAAAGATTTCTGAAAAGGAAAAGAAGGTAATACAAACCCTAGCAACTGGAGTTCATTATGGTAACAAGGGACAGCATTTAAGGAGATGGCTCCATTTCAGTTATGATTGTGTTTGATTGCATTTAAGTTTGTTAGTGCTGTTATGGTTTAGGGTCAGCACAGTCTAAATGCACACGTTAATTACTGCACAACAGTTGGATAAGTATAAATGAGTTTGAGTGTTTATTGACTCTGTGAAGTAGTAAGTAATAATGCAAACAACACTGCAAAGTTAGATCAAAGCTGTTATTTTTACTTCACCTTTCCCTGGGAATAGGATGCTGAGTGTGGTGTCTCTGGCCATGAGAGCTTGATCCCACGTGTCCATGGTCAGATGTTCCCCCAAGCCAGAGTCATGCCATCCTCCCTTTTGAGTAGAGATGGGATGAGGTTAAGAGAAGAGCATCTTCCAGACCATTGGATCTTTTTTGGGCCTCGGATGGCTCTGAGATGTTGCTTGATGACTGGTGTGGTGAGTCAGTGAGCAATTTTTCCTGTATCAGTTTAGTTCTGCTCTTTCTACCAGCTGCGAATTTTTCATAGCATCTGCATAATATGCTTTTTCTAACAAAATTTACATCCCTAATAACTACATAGCAATGTACCAAAGGTCAAACTGTGGGCCCTCAACATGGGCCTACCTGCTCTGTAGGTGATGAAGTTTAAATTTTCTTAAGAGTGAAATTAATTTCCTACTGAAATGAACAAGATGTTTGATTAGAGTTCATGCTTCTGGTGTTTTATCTCTTCCTCCAATATCAGAGATACCACCAGATGAGTTTTAATTTGGGAATGTTTGAACTAGAAAAATCGATCTTTTCAAATACAGAGTATAACTTCAATGTCAGTCATCCCAAAATGGATCTATCTTGGATATATTTTGGGAATACACTGTCCATGATTCAGCATTAAAGACAATGCATATAGAATTTTCTGCTTGTACACGATTGCTTCAGTGATCAGCATTATCAAGTCTCCAAAATTTAGTAAGAAGTGTGTCCTGAAGTGACTCTTCTGTGTTTGGCTCTATATCATGTCTAGAAACAGGCAGGACTAAATTAGGAAAAAAGTAAGAGGACATGTCCCTTTTCATCCAGGCTCTGGCAGCGTCGGAAAGACTAAATGTCAAAGTCAGGTAGCTGTTTGAAAGCTGCTCTCTGATACCTTTGTGTTTCAGTTCTAAACATCTTAATATGAAGTTAAACCTATGCAAAACTCTCCTTGCTCTGTAACAACCTTCGCGTACAAGAAGTGAGATAGAGAGAAGGCTTTCTGCTTGCACTTTTTCTAGAATGAAGATTTCTGTTGCAGTTTAAGCTAAGCTTTTATTGTTGGGTCTGCTAGAGTTCTGAGGAGTGGCCTCATCATCCAAGTATTGACTAGACATGTGTGGTTTGTTTTGGTTTTTGTGTTTTTTTTCTGAAGTTGTCCTGGAAGGCTGCATATTTCTTGTTACAAACCTTGTGAATCCATTGCAGGGTATGTGCTTTATTCCTGCAGTCTGAGGACAACTCTTTAAAGCTCAGTTTCATACTTTAGCAGGAAAATACTTGAAAATTTATTAAATACAGCATTTCAGTATCAATCATACAGATTCTACCAGATCTGGTTATGAGAAGCTTGCCAAACTGCAGGGGGACAGTAGTCCATCTAATACAGTATCTCATCTCCAGCAGCATCCAGATTTAGGACGCTCAGAGGTGCAAGGCACTCTGTGCTAGGCAAAGTGTGTTCTGTGCCAGGGGAGATTTTCCTCTAACACCCTAGAGGTTAAGTGGTTTACACTGTAGCATAACTAATAGGTTTGAAAGAGGCAAACGTTCTGTAAAATCTTTTTGTAATAGCCAGAAGTTCTTTCTGGCCATGAATCTTAAGTTTTGACCTCCATGACTTCTGCACTGTAACTATGTCCTATTAAAAGTACATTGGATGCTACTCTTGTACAGTTTGAGTGGTGAGCATACTATTGTAAAAATAACAAACACAAGAGTGTTGCACTAGTGAATTATCCTAGTGATTTTTAAAATAAAAGCAAGCGTTACCTGCACTGTCTTGGAGGAATAAGTGTTAACTTTCTGACAAAAATTATTAAATACTTTGTTGATGGTCTCAATTTATATGAGAGAAACCTTATGAAAGGTACGACTTGAAATATAAGCATCTGATGTAGAGAAGTGGAGGAAAAATGGGAAAATGAAAGGCATCATTGTCATAAGTGGAATTAGTAGTATATGTTTGGCTAAACAAGGAAAGATGAAATGAAGGGGATGTGATGAAAGTGATGAATACTCCATAAACCTATGATTTGTTAAGGACTGAAGTGATGGAATTTCTTGGATAAAAGCATGACGTACAAAAGTCAAAAATTGATACAGTAATTGTGATGTACTTTTTGTAGGAATGGCAATACTTTTTTATTATTTTCAGTACTTACCATGAGAATTGGAGAGGGAGAATAAAATCTGTGTTTCTCTGTAATAAGTTTGCCTGAACATATATTTGTCAGAGTTTTCGGATTACTAAATAGAAAATCTAAAAATTCTAAAAAATTAGTCCTGGTGTTTCTTAAACACTATGAAAAGCTGGAGAAATACAGGGAGTATGGTTTGCGCAGCTTTGAGTATCTTGACTTCAGATCAGTAAGTCTGACATGCACCAATATCTACAGGGCACCTTAGCTTTGCTTCAGAATTTGAGTCATTATTTTATGAAGAACAGTATGCACCCAAGTATCTCAGCCATCAAATGTCCTTGTCATTTAATACTCAATGATAAACAGTTCTGTTTTCTTAACTTCTTGGTTATGATGAGTCCAGTGGTGTTCGGCATGTACGTCGGATGTTCCACCCAGGACGGGGTTTGGGAGGCCCCCGTGCACGTAGATCAAACATGCACTTTACTACCAGTTCTCCTGGTGGGCTTTCATCTTCTCAGAGTTCATATTCTCCAAGCAATAGAGAAGCCATGGATCCTATAGCTGGTAAGAGCTGTAACCACAAATTTTACCCTAGTGTCCTTCTTAAACAGAGAAGTGAAATTCAAGATGGTAGTAATTGCCCTGCTTTCTATTGTTATGAAGCTGGGTGTATAGATACGCTCTACAGTGCAAGTGTGATTGATGGCTGCTTGTAGGTGAGCAGTGTGCTTGGCTGGCTTGTCACAAGGCCTGGGCCTGGTGATGCTGAAGCTGAAACCACCGCCTGTAGCTTCTGCTTTTAATTGTAGACAGTGTAAGGCTTATTCCCAAACCTAATCTATGTACAGGTCTCAAATATTTTTACAACTGATTGTGTCCAACTTCGATCACCTACTTCAGTACATCTCGTTTTCATTTGTCATGTGGATAAAGGTGTTTATGGAGGAGAGTATCTGTCTCAGTGAAGATGAAATTAGCTGAATTTGAGTATTGATGGACATTTAAAATACGACCAGTTTGCATTCAGGCTGCTGTTTGAATGCCAGACTTGCTAATATCACAGTTTATTTTTTTCTAGATGAACTTGTAAATTCTTACATAAATGTACTGTATCTGCAGTATATTTTAATCAAGTTTAGAAAAACTGATTGGGGAGGCAGAGGGAAAGATGTCTCATTTTCAACACCAGAAAATAATAAAGTCATGTTTTTTGGATTCCCAGGAATAACTTGTTTGGCATATGTTTAGCTTTTATGTGAAAATAACTTTTTTTACAGGAAAGAAAAAAAAACAGAGAATGAAGACAATTCTGAAAACAAATGTAATTTTCCCTAAGGGGAAATACAAACATTTTTATGTGGTGATCTTTGACCATGTCAGTGTAAGTGTCAGAGAAACCTCAGAACTTCTGCCATAATCTGCCTGTGCTTCAGCTGCCAAGAAGGCCTAATGTTTACACCACAGAATCACAGAATCACAGAATTATCATGATTGGAAAAGACCTAAAAGATCATCCAGTCCAACCATCACCAATACTTCTCAGCTAAATCATATCCCTCAACACAACATCCAAATGTTTCTTGAACACCCCCATGGTCGGTGACTCCACCACCTCCCTGGGCAGTGCATTCCAGTGCCTGACTACCCTTTCCGAGAAGTAATATTTCCTAATGTCCAGCCTGAATCTCCCCTGGCGCAGCTTGAAGCCATTGCCTCTAGTTCTATCACTGTCTACACGAGAGAAAAGGCCACCAAAGCTTCCTATTACCATATTGTGACTTCTTCAGAGGGAGGTAGTCAACCAGCTTAATGAAGTATTGCCCCTAAAAGGGGAGATGTGACTCCACTGCCTTCCTTAATCATGGTGCTCTTGCCTGCCTTCTACTGGCTCTGGAGCTCTGCTGGCCCACTGTGACCTGTTTCAACTCATTAAATTAGCTAGGAAGAAGTATCCCAGCAAGAAAATAAAATAAGTTAAGTGAGGTCACGGGAGGCTCTGAAAAGGACTAGAGTTGTTCAAGGAGAAAGGATGTTTGTGAAGCCTCCAGTGGAAGACTTCAATCTTTCTCTTTAAGCTCCATTAAAGGTGGGGTGGCTGTTGAGGTTTGTTTTCAGCCTCACAAGGTTTTACCACTTAGCAGCATTAAATGTGGGATAAAATTGCATTCTTCCAAATATTTTCCTTTTTGGTTGAAGCTGTGGTTTTGCATTTAAAGCTTAGTTGCATACTGAGATGGATGTCCTTTACCAAGACTCTATTTAAAGCTCACATCTGTTTCCAGAATATTGTTTTGCTATACTCTAAGCTTTAACATATGTTTTAACTTACAGTGAGAATAAGTGAATCTAAAACTTGGCTGGAAGTTTGATATGTCTTCTCTTTTGCTGGAGTAATAAATAGGAAAGACCACCAGAATTTTTCTGTTCACAATAAATGGAGTTTGTAGCATCTGTTACATTTCTTAGATTTTTTTTTTTTCCCCTCCCTCTAGCTTTTTCTAGTAATTACAATGGAATAAAAAATTATTTAATATTGATATTGCTGTCAGTGCTGTGGTTCTGGACCATCCTGAGTTCCTGACATGGGAAACAACTGCGTTTTGCTTTATTCCCTCAAATAAAGCCCTATTGATAAATATTATATTTTGCTAATGCAATGGAAGGAAAATTGTCATGGTCTATATAAAAACCTTTTAAGACAGAGGTGAGGAGCAGGAGCAATATTGTCCCCTACTTCCTCTGCTCTTGCATGAACTACAGCAAGCAGGTGATGCAAGAGTTACCAAGATTCTGCAGGAGTGCACTGAGAAGTAATTTCCTGCTAATACTTCTTTTTAAAAATTCTTTGTGGATGAAACTTGCTATATAAGCATTCCATTCCTCTGAACTGGAAGACTTAAGGACAGAATTTTGTTTAACTTCTAGACTTTCCCTGTACTTGTGGGAGAAATAAAAATTCCTACAGCAAAAAATGCTTGACCACTTCAGTTCTGATGTTAGGCATTACTTTAACATGTTTCCTTAACTAAATATTTTTTTATTAAATGTTTGAAGCTATGGTACAATATTTTGTACCATTGCAGCACAGCTTCCCTCTGGGATATTAGGAAGGTAAAGCGTGTGTTTTGAGGGAACACTTGTTGAGAGGAAAATAAAATCACCAAGCGAAAGCCAATAGTTATGTAGCAATTGCTATTTTGATTTGAGGTTTCAGAGAATTACTCCAGAGGACATCATTTGCCAGGCATTCCCTGTAGATTGATTCTTCTGTTATCTTGAAGGCATTAAACTTTTGACTTCTTATTTGGAATAAATCTGCTTAAACGAGTCTTAATCTTCCGTACCCTTTGAGAAGTTTAAAGCTAGGAGTTTTACAAGAGCTTTGTCATCCCTTTAGCATTTTGTTGTTTGATTTTTTTTTTTTTTTTTTTTTTTTTTTTTCCTTTTTTTTTTTTTTTTTTTTTTATTTTTTTTTTTTTTTTTTTTTTTTTTTTTTTTTTTTTTTTAAATTGACTGAAAAAAGAAATTGATGCACTGAAGTTCAGGGTGTATTCATGCTGTTGTGTGATGCTCATGTAAGATTTTTCATCATAGAAACTGTCTTTTCTCTGGCAGAGCTTTTATCTCAGCTATCAGGCGTGAGGCGTTCTGCAGGAGGACAGCTGAACTCCTCTGGCCCTTCTGCTTCTCAGTTACAGCAGCTGCAGATGCAACTGCAGTTGGAACGACAACATGCACAGGCAGCAAGACAACAACTGGAGACTGCACGCAATGCAACTAGACGCACCAACACGATCAATGTCAACACCACTATGACACAACCTACAACAACAACCAACACATCTAACACGGAAAACAGTCAGCAAGCTATCCAGAATTCCCAGTTTCTTCTTACAAGGTAACTTGTTCTGTGTATTTACCTTTTACCATTTCTGTTTGCCTTAGTCCTGATAGAGACATGTATCTCAGTGAAACTTTGGAGGCAGAGGGTTTAACTCCACTCAGCAACTAAGTACCACACAGCTGCTCCCTGATGCTCTCTGGTGGGATGAGGGAGAAAATTGGAAGGGTATAAAAGTAAGAAAACTTGCAAGTTAAGGTAAGAACAGTTTAATGATTGAAGGAAAAAAAAATATTATAATAAATCATAATGAAACTGAAAACAACAAAAAGAGAGAAAATAAACCCATGAAAAGCAAGTGATGCAACTGCTCACCACCTGCCAGACGACACTGAGTCTGTCCCTGGGCAGTGATCACGGAGCGGAACCAAGAGGAATTTCGGAACAGTAATTTCTGGATTTCTGCCTGCTGACCAACACCAACTTACGTATTCAGCATGACATCTATGGTATGGAATACCCTTTGGCCAGTTTGGGTCATCTATACTGGCTGTATCCCTCCCAGCTTCTTTCACCAGCACATCAGCAAAACCTGGGAAGCTGGAAAGTGTCCCTCGTGTCTTTAGCAAAAACTGATAACATCAGTATATTAATAACGTTCTTCATAAGCCAAATCCCATACTAAATCCAAAACACTGCAGCTACTGAGAAGAAAATTAACTCCATCCCAGCTGAAACCAGGACAATATGCCAGAGTTAACAGGTTCATTAGTTAATCATACAGAATATATTAATGGTAGATGCAGCAGTGGTAACAGACTGTGTAATACATAAAACTTGCTTCTTGCACATTTCTACCTTGAAAGTAAAACCAGTGATTTAATAGCCAGGAGTAGTAGTTTATAGCTGACCCAAAGGGAATTATTCTGCTTTTGGAAAGTCAACTCCAGGAGCTGGCTGCAGAAATAACCTGTAATGGTCTGTTTGCAAAAAGGAGAGGAAGCCTCACAAGTGTGCTGTACTTTTTTTGACATGCCTAGGAACACATTTAAAGGATTAGAAATGAGTATGGATGTCTGCAAACCATGAAGAGGAGGCTGGTTTTCAGTTTTGGCTGAACAAGTTACTTGTGACTCCAGGACTTCTTGATAGTTCATCAAGTCTGTAGCCAACATAGTGTACTTTGTTTGCATTTGTAACATCTTTTCAAACCTACTGTTTGTCTGCTCCTAAGTAATAGGTAGACATTAGCTGCTGCATTTCAACTTCAAGAGGAACAAAAGGAGTATTTCTTAAGTCACTTGTGCTTGTTTCCCCCATACTTCCAATAAAACAAGCGCATTTCCAGGTGTATAGACTTGAGCTCTAATGGAGAGGGAGAGAGTTAGAAGATTGTTTAATAGGAAATTAATATTTAGTAAAAGCTGAAGGATGAACAGGGGTTTAAATATTCATTATTTTAGAGACTGGATAACAAAGGAAATAAAGGATGCTATTAATTAACAATCCTTATCTGGCTTAGAAATTATATTTAGATTTCAGAGTTATTTTACAGAGGAGTCACCCCCTATGTCATTCCAGTTCTTTAAGAAAGCTAGCTATCGACCTGAAATAAAAATATTTTCTACAACTCCCCTGCTACACCCCCTGCCATACATGCTTGTGTTTGTTTGGTATTGTGAAAGAGCGTGGGCATTTAAAAAGCTGTTGTGTCAAGAAACCTGGATTTGTGTCAATCTGGTTTTTATCTAAGTGCAAAATAATACCATGTTACATCTTTCAATCAGAAACTCATTATTATTTGAGAAACGTAGTCAAAGTACCTGTAAGCGTCACAGATTGTGACTTTTGAGTTGGAGCGAGTAATTTCCTTGTCCATCAGGGCATGCACTATAATCTAGGAGAAGTGGTGGAGTGAATGTTGTATTGTGCTTTGGGAATCCAAATGTGCTTTACACATGCAGTAATGTATTTTGGTCATATGTGAACTTGGAAGTTGACCTAGGAACAAAACAGGCATATAAGGAGTGTCTAGGAAATCACAACAGCCCTCTCTAAAAGGCTGAGTAGTGGGAAACCTTGCAAATATGGGTTTTTAAAAATTATTTTTCTCTAACTTTAGGCTTCACTTTGAATGCTGTGGTAGCAGCAGGGAAGGGGTTGTTTATTAAATACATGCCTGTTGTACTGCAGTGTTGGAGGCTGACAGAGCTGTATGTGTTGAAGGACAAGCAAGACTATCCTGAAGGAGTGGTTTTTGAGTGTGTGTCAGTAGTGTTATCAGTGAAATGGACTTTCACCAACTGCCTCTCTTCTCTTCCTTTGCTGCTGCACAGATTGAACGATCCGAAGATGTCGGAAGCAGAGCGTCAGTCAATGGAAAGTGAACGGGCAGACTGCAGCCTGTTTGTTCAGGAGCTTCTACTGTCCACTTTGATGCGGGAAGAAAGTTCCTCCTCAGATGAGGATGAGCGGGGGGAGATTGCAGATTTTGGTGCTATGGGCTGTGTAGATATTATGCCTCTAGATGTTGCTTTAGAAAACCTAAATTTAAAAGAGAGTAATAAAGGAAACGAGCCTCCTCCACCTCCTCTTTGATGACATCCCACTTTGCAGACAGTGTCCTCTGTGCTGTATTTGCCAATGAAAGTGGACAACAACTATCTTGGGTTTGTTTTGGTGATTGTAATTTCAGGTCTGTCACTCTTGTTACATTGTGTACATTCAAAAGAAAGAGAGAAAAGATATATATGATAATCATTTCCACTTAACTAATTTTTACTTCTAGCAGGTAAATGTAGGTTGCAGTGCAGAGCAAAAAGCTCTCTGTCCTGTACCTTGACATGCGAAAGGCTCTCCTAATACTCCACATTCAAACTGAAGAGGAAAAAAATGAAAAATCTCTAATGAAGCTGCTGTGTGTATTTATGAATATTAATGAATAAAAACTGCTTGGATGGTTTACCTTAACTACTGCATGATGTTTTTTGCAGCGTGCATGAGTTTTAGTGACCTTGTCATTTAAAAATTTAAATACAACAAGTAAAACTATAAAACCCAAAGCTTTCCCGTTATTCAAAGGTTATGTGACAAAAAGGTTAGTGCAGACTAGCAGTTTGTGGCCACTAAATATCTTTTGAATAATATGTGACAGAATGACATCTTTATGTGCTGTTCCTGCACAGGATGGAAACTCTGCAGTGGGATATATTGTCGTGACCAGGGTGTGGCATTTTGCTGTATGTGACCATTATGTTGCCCTGTTAGCCGTCACCTGAGTGTAGAGTTGAACTTCATTTTATGCATCTGTAGGAGACACACCAGTAAGGCTACTGCTGGAAGCTACTGCAAGGGGCTTTTGTGTGCCCTAAAATCAATGTTCACTTTTGTTCAAAGTTTTTCCTTTTTGTGGTTGTTAAAATTTTTTAATTGTTAGTATGTTTTATTCAGGTGTAGACAATTCATATATTCACTGTGTTTTTAAAAAAGAAAGTTAACCGGGATCATGTTGTCTTAGTTTAAAAAGCCTTTCACAGTCTCAATCATAATTTGAGTTATTTATGTATTTGCTTCATAGTTTGCAGAGACCTGTCAGTATCAGGAGAGCTTGAGGATTTGGATTCCCAGATTGTCAGTATATTACAATTGAATTCTTACTGCTAACTTTAGCACCTTTTATTTATTGTTTCTTCTTTTGGTCATTTTTGCTGGTATAAAAAAGTTGAAAAAGCCTTATAGTTGAATTGTACAACCTACTTGCCTATATTGTTAACCCTCCCGCTTTGGAAAAAAAAGAGTATGGTGTTCTTGTGTGTAGAAGTTTATAATAACCCTGAAACAAGGACAGAAGGGGTATGTTTGATTTTGGTCCCTCTGCCCTGCCCTCCTCTTTTTTTGGTGGGTTTTTTTGAATGTAAAGTTAGATTATAAAAAACAAAAGTGCACACAGCTTCTGATGAAAATTTAAACTAGGCTTCTATCATAATGGTGTCTTTCCAGATCTTTTTTCACCTCACCCCCACTCTTTCTCTGTATCCTTCCATCTCTGCAGCATTGCTAGTGTTTTAGACTTAACTTACAGAGTTGAACACCAGATGGTGTTCTCAGCAGAACTGTGACATGTATGCTAATCCAAAATAACAGCAGCAAAACAAGCAACCCCATAGATGGATGTTTAATTTCTATTCATGGGGGTTTTTTTTGTTTGTTTTTGGGGGGTTTTTTGGGGTTGTTTTTTTGTGGTTGTTTTTTTTTTTTTTTTTTTTTTTTTTAAT